>JANHFX010027204.1:34859-49884 GCA_027560015.1 Chloroceryle amazona
AAAGTCCAGGGCCGTAAGCTTGGACTACATCCTCCTAGCTGCCCTGAGGATCTTAAATTCTATTGCTTTGTGGTCACTGCAGCCTAAGTTGTCCCCAAGTTTCACATCAGTCACAAGCACTTCCCTGTTGGTCAGAACAAGGTCCAGCATAACTCCTTTCCTTGTTGGTTCCTCCACCATTTGGAGGAGGATGTTGTCATTTACACATTCCAGGAATATCCTGGATTGCTGATGCCTTGCTGTGTTATCGCTCCAGCAGATGTCAGGGTGGTTAAAATCCCCTACAAGGACCAAGGCCTGTGAATGCTAAGCCATTTCTCTCTGCCCATGGAGGTCCTCATCCGCTTGTCTCTGCTGGTCAGGTGGCCTGTAGCAGACCCCTACCATAACATCACCTTCCCCTGTCTTGCCTTTAATCTTAACCCATACACTCTCAGCTGGCTCATTATCCTTTCCCATACATGACTCCATGGATTCTAGCTTGTCACTGACGTACAGGGCAACACCTCCTCCCCTCCTACCCTGCCTATCCTTCCTGAAGAGCTTATATCCATCTACACCTACATTACAGTCATGGGAATCATCCCATCAAGTTTCAATAATAGTCACTATGTCATGGCTTTCCAGCAGCACAGTGACCCTTAATTCATCCTGTTCATTACCTAAGCTGTGTGCATTTGCATAGAGGCACTTCACCTGGGCTGGCTGTATCACCCTCTTGTGCAAATCCCCTTTGACTCCTATGGGCTGTCCCAGTGCATCATCACTGGCTTTCCGCAGGGCAACAAGTTAAGAGCCCATACTAATATATAAAGCTGGGGGAAGAAGGAAAGTGAGTGGTGTTCAGAAGGATGGTGTAACACTTACACCTGATTGCTGGAAGCAGAAAGCACAAACTAGGTGGATTTTTAGTCTCTGGAGAAGTAGAGTCCCCAAACTCTGCGGGGAAGCTTGTTCCAGGCGCTGTAACTCTCACAGTTTTACTTCATGTTGAGGTGGAACTGTCTGTGTTCCAGTTTGTGACCATCACCTCTCATCCTATCATGGGGCACAACTGAAAAGAGACTGACCCCTTCTACTTGACACCCACCCTTCAGGTATTTCTAAACTTTTAGAAGGTTCCCTCTCAGTCTTCCCTTTTCCAGGCTAAACAGGACCAGGTCTCCCAGCCTTCCCTCATAAGAGAGATGTTCCAGTCCCTTCACCATCTTTGTGGCTCTCCATTGGACTCTCTCTAGTATTTCCCTGTCCCTCTTGAACCGGACACAGTACTCCAGATGTGGTCTCCCTCAGGCAGAGCAGAGTAGGAGGAGAACCTCTCTCGACCTGCTGGTTACACTCTTCTTTACGCATCCCAGGATACTCTTGGTCTTCCTGGCCACAAGTGCACATTGCTGTCACATAGAGAACTTATTGTCCACCAGAATAGCAAAGTCTTTCTCAGTGGTGCTGCTTTCCAGCAGCACCTGTACTGGGCATGGCGTTATTCCACCCCAAGTGTAGGACACTGTACTTGATCATATTGAAATTTATTTGGTTCCCCTTTGCCCAGCTCTCCAGCCTGTCCAGACCTCACTGGATGGCAGCACAGCCTTACGGTGTGTTGGCCACTCCTCACAATTCTGTATCATCAGCAAATTTCCCTGAGGGTCCACCTTGTCCCTTCATCCAGGTCAGTGATGAAGATGTTGAATAAGACTGGACTCAGTACTGACCCCCGGGGAACACCACTACATACAGGTCGATAACTGGACTCTGCAGCACTGATCATAGCCCACTGAGTTCTATTGTTTGGCCATTTCTCAACCCATCTCACTGTCATCACATTCTTTTAACCCACACTTCCTGAGCTTACCTTCGAGGATGTTATGGGGACAGTGTTAAAAGCCTTGCTGAAATTAGACAACATCCACTGCTCTCCCTGCATCTACCCATTCAGTCACACCATCGTAGAAGGCTATCAGATAAGCCAAACATGAATTCCCATCTGAGTGTATCTTGTGAATGCATACAGGCTGTTAGTGCATCTGGAATTGAAACTTTAGTCCTGTCAGAATCGTGCTATTCATGCATCCCACTGCTTAATGCAACCAGACCTACAGCAGACAGTCTGTTCATGTATCTGGTGTCAGACCTATAGCAGCATTTTAGCTTGGCATACCTATTAAGAGATAAGTCCAGCCACTCTAGACCCTCTAAACTCTGAGGACTGGTTAGAACACAAGGGGAGTCATCTCTTAATAATGTTACCCTTCACTTCACACAACGATGGAGCTCAGTCTTCCTGGAAATGACTGAACACATGGCTGATGATGGGCATTAGTAAATTAATTTCTTGTTATGCTTTGCTTGAGCATGGGGTTTTTGCTTTACCTATTAAACTGTGTTTATCTCAACCCATAAGTTTTCTCACTTCTAGTCTTCTCATTATTTTCCCCATCCCGCTATACAAGGATGAGAGAGTGGCCACCTGGAGTTAAACCACAATAGTCCTTTTTTGCACCCAATGTGCGGCTCAGAGAGTTGAAATAACAAATTCTGAGCTTCACAGTCAAAAATTTCAGCCTCATTAGGACTGCTGCAAGGCAACATTTTGTTGTGTTAATTTGGGGGGGCATTAAGAGAGAAAAGGAGGAAGAAGATATTAAGTCTGGTAGTAAACAAAAAATTAGGAAAAATGTGAGTAGATGAAAGGCTGGAGAAGAGGAATAGGATAACAAAGTAAGGATGAGAAAAAAATGAAAGAGGGGACAAAATCCATTGGCAGAGACAGAGATGGGATACTGTATTCATAAGAAAAGGTAGTGAAATCCCATCAGTTGTACACAGAAGTGGATTTGATGTTTCTGCTGTGTCCTTGGTCATTTATCACGACAATTTCTCTGTAGAGAAAATAATGAGACCTCTTATAATTTACGTATATGAATACTGTCATACATCCATTACTGGCATCTGTAGGGAAGGGAGTGCAAAATTGTGGCCTAGTGCCTTATCATTTAAAGGCCTTTTCCCCCTTGACTTGATTCAGAGAGGAATAATTGTTCTGAGATTGAAGTTTTGTGGAGAAGAAAAGGTTATGCTGGAAACACTTTGCTCAGAATTCTTTCAGGGGTCTGTGATCAGTCTGCACTAAGGAACACATTCTTTGTTGTCTTTCTTTTTAAAATACTACTCTTTGTTTTTTCTTTTTCTTTTTCTTTTTTTTTTTTTCCCAAACACTAGTTAGTTAACCTGTTCTTGCAGGATAGGCTTATGGTTACTATAATCGCTGACTTGGAATTCTGTTAAGCCACTGCTTAACAGGATGTTTACAGCTTGCGCATTTTTGTTGCATTAGAAAAGGCCCTTCAGAATTTCAAGCTGACACTCTATTTTTTCTCTCAGCTGCTTTTCTCTGTGCATAAGAGTGAGTGCAATTGAGGGTCTGCTGAAAGAGTATAAGAAAAAATGCCAGTAGCAAGTTGTGGGGATACTTGAGTCTACAGTAATGAGAGCTGAATAATCATTGAGTTCTTTGTAGAGGGAAGTATAGGATGCTATTCTCTGAAACACCAGTTTTTGACAACCATAATAGTTACTGTCTCTAAAGTGGAATGAGCAGGGCTAACCAGTAGTTCAAGTTTTATTGATACGACCAGTATTAACCTTTTTCTTGACCATAGAACAAGTTTTCACTTCAATCTCTGTATACTATTGCATCAGTAGTAAGTTGGGCTTTTTTTTATTTTTTTTTTTTCAGGAAAGTGTTCTTTTTATGTTGGGTTTTTTTCCTTCTAAAATCTTTTATGTAGGTTCACATAGTGCTCAAGTGGTGTCCTTATAAAAAAATAGTATGGTGGAGACTTGTGGGAACAGAGCATGGTGGAAGTTTTGGAGATACTAATGAAAAACTTTAAGAAACCACTTGACATCAGTTGAGCTTTAGTCTACTTGAAAATAGTAGATCATGTAACAGTCTCAAATCTGAATATTAAACTCCACTCTACTTTCTCAGTATAGCCTTTTCTACAGCTGTTTCTGGAAAGACAGCATAAAAATGTAGCTGTAATTGAGATAGAACATGTAAAGCACTCCTGATGTGGCATGAAGACTTTTAGGATTGAGGCCAAGATAATTACATGGTGTAATTTTGCCTTTCAAGAGCTGATCTCAGCTCTAACAAAAATGCCAATAAAGTTTGTTTTCTTTCAAAACAGACTTTATCTTATAACAACAGACATACAGAGTTCAGTGATGGTAGCTGTGACACAGTGGGCCCTGCAGACCTCTGAAGCCTTTGATTCTCCTAAAATCACTTTGTGTCACATGCTCTTGAAGAAGCGAAGTGACTATGTCACTCATCAGTCTGAAGCTGGTGCCAAGAATAGTTGTAAGACTATCAGGCAGTGAAGTAGCCCTCACCCAGGTTCTGTTTTTCTCATTCAGCTGCTGGCTGTTATTTAAGATGATCCTTACCACTGAATACCTCATGGAATTCTAAAGCAATATTGAAATATCAAATGTTTTCTTGCACTGGTGAATGACTATGGAGTATGGTGTGGAATTTTTCCACACAGCTGATTGTTCAACTTTTTATTCAATTTATTTGAAAAAGCAACATTTCTGAACTTCATGTGAAGATTTTTCAGGTAAATGTTTCCCATTACATAAAGCTGATCTTATTATGACTACTCTGACATAATAGTTATGGTTCTTTTCTATGCCTTTCTCTATAGGGAAAAATCTCAAAGTGAAGGTCAAATGAACTACATTAGATATTTTATTTTCAGAAATTGAATTGGAATGATAAATATTTTAATAACAAAAGGGATAGCCCTCTGCGCTGTAGCTTAAGAGATAGTGTCTAACTTCATCCTTTCCAAAACCATTTGAGTCATGACTTGCCAGTATTTCCATTTCTCTCTAAATATGTATTTCTCTATCTATATTTATGTGTCTATTTATATACACACATGCACACTTCCACTGTCTGATATGGGAAGCCTTGTATTAAAAGGTAACCTTCATTTGCCCTCCTCCAATTAAATTACATTTTCTAATAAATAACAATGTATCATACAGATATAGGGCTGTATTCTTAACAGATGTAAACTGCAGTGGCCATATTGAATTACCTTGTCTATCTATACAAGCTGAGGATGTAAACAATTGTAATTATGTGGGTTATCTCATAGATAGGTACAATATATGATGAGAGGTCATGCTAGGGATCTAGTGGTGCCGTGTGTATTAAGCCTGTTGTTGAGCTTTAAAAAAATAAAAATAAATAGTGAAATAATATAGATGAAATGACAGTTTGCTGGAAATGAAGAAATTAATGTGTTGAGTTGTATCCAGGGCACTAATATGGCATATTATAAATGGTACTCCAAGGTTTTGAAATACAGAAAATTTATAAAGCAGGTGATAATTGCTAAACAACTACAAACTTTTCTAATGCATCATCCACTAAACCTGCATAAAAATGCAGTAGGGAAATAGATTATTCTGGATTAATTTAATGAATTTCAGAAATAGATGTATGCAGGTATGCTGTAATACAAAGATATCCCAAACTGTCTGAGCAGGGTGCAAGAGGGAACGTAATATTTTTTTTTCAAATAAAATAATATCCTTTTACTGTTCTTCTGTTATTTAGCTCAGTGACATCTAATAAGCACACACAGTACTCCCAGAACAGCTTGTTCTTGTTGTATTCTGTTTTTTCTACTCTGCTTCAGTTTATTTAAGCAAAATTTCTTCAGCTTGATATAGTGCCTGCCGACCCAAAAAGCCACAATGATATAGCCCCACAACATATTGTGAAAGAATGTATTTACTTGCAGGTACATGTGCCTAGGGATTTTTTAAACATTGCCTTCATATTAGCTGATTTAAAATTTTCAAACAGAATAGTGCAGGTTCCTGAAGCATGAATGAAAATGAAGGGAGTGAGTAGTCTGGGCATTTGATCAGAATAGTTTGTAGCCTGAATGAAGATAATTTGCTGTTGTTCAGAATCATTGAATTCCTTCAGAGCCTATGATACTTAGTTTTCCATGGGCTCCAATCCTACAACACTGGCATACCCAGACTGCTCTTTGTGAATATACAGAGCTTTGGAAAGTTCATAACTCTAGCTGTGATGATCAGCACCAAAAATACTAGGGTGATGGGAATCCAAATTGAAATTTTGATCTGATTTTTATAATCGCAAACATATATGCTCACATATCTCTTGCCTGTGGGAGCCTATCTTACAGTAAATAACTGAAGACCTTGTCTGCCTAATGTCCCTGGAATTCCTTGCAGTATTGTCTTTTCTGAAGTGTTCTGTGAAAGAGTAAAGAAACTCAGCAGACATTTAAGGCATTTCATGAAATGTAGAGAGTATGAGGTACGAAACCAAGGGAAGTGACAGGATATTCCAGCATAAAGGTACAGATGTCAATACAAACCACAAATCATAATGTACATTTTTAAAATGTTTGCTGATTTATATTAGTTAGTTTTTACATAATCTTCAGTGAAGCAGAAAACAGCATAGACTTTGCTGGTAGCCAGGCAGGATTATGCAAGGTTTGAAGCAAGCAAATGTGTCTTCTGTAAAACTAAAGATTAGAAGAGAATACTAGAGTTGAGGCTAATGAGCAGTAGTTAGATAAGAAAAAGTTGGGAGAGGGCCCATTCAAATGGAAGAGGGAGTTATTCTTAAAGGTACACCAGATGATCTGAAAAAACGTAGCAAAGCAAGTTGGCCAAGATCCAATTAGTTTTGATAAGAGACAGAACCTGCTTACCTTGGCACTCCACTGGAAGCACGGATAGATGAGCAGTCCAGAATTTTGTTACTTTGAGGTATAACCCAATACTCAGTTATGCATGTGTATTTCTTCAGAAGCAGCTTAAGATGCTTATAGAGACCTCTAAACTTCATTTTAATACAGTGAAAATGACATATGACCAGCAGTGTAACATTGACCCTCTATTAACTTCCACTGTTTGTGAAAAGTAAAGTTGTGATGACCAAGTTGGAAAAAAGCATCTGTAACTGTTGTGAGGACTTTCTGTAACTGATAAGTTGTCACATTTTTCGTGTCATCAGCATCAATGGGATGTCTCTACTCTAAAGATGTTTACAACTAAAGGGACATGAAGTTTCTTTTTTAACATTCTGTATAGACTTCAAAGACTATTTGCTGGCTGGATTTTGCTTATCTTTTGTCATCTGTACTAATAATTCTTTCAAAGTAATTGCTTTTGCTCCAAAGAGTTCCCTTTTGGATAATGCTCACACAGTTTTGCAAGGTTTAGATTTAGGACCCAGCATTAAGTCAGAGTGTTGTCCTGGAAGTGTTCCACTCACACTCCTTCTTGTGCATGCTTGCCTAGGAAGGGGATTAAGAGTAAGAACCACTTCAGCCTTTCTGACCCTCTGAAACTACTCACTTGGAACCCTTTCATGAATATTGTATTCCATTGCAGGATGTACTGCCTGCAATGTCTAGGATAGAGGCAAGAGAGTTATTACTCTTTGCTAAACAGTTTCATTAAGATTTGTAGCTTGAAATCATTATGGAGGTGCTTAAAAAGCAGATAGGGAAGATTTTTGTCTTACAGGCAAAAAACTTCAAACAAAATATCCTCCATTTATTAACTTCTTTAAATTGTTGTCATAATGCAATTATGCAAATTAGGAGCTGCAACCACACTGAGTAATTGTTCCATTTTTGACACATATGCCCACTGGATTGGAGCAGTATTAAAAAAAAAACCCAAACAAAACAAAACAACAAAACACGCCAACACACACACAAAGCCATACAGCTGAATTCAGAGAATGTGAAAGAGCATGAGAAATTCCCATTGGAACCATTCCCATTACATTGTATAAATAAAAGATAGAGAAGTTTTGGGGTGTGTTTCCCCTCCCCCATTTTTCAAAGAATGCTGAGTGTGAGGAATGAAACATTGCTGAGGCAGTCAGCAGCACCTTTTCTTTTCCTTATTTCTGCCTTGTTTCGCCTTTCGTACCCACCAGCTTTCTCTCTCTTCCCTCATTCTTCCACAAAAGATTTCCAGCAGAGAGCAGCTGGTGCCTCGTTTTGGCTGCTTTCCCCAGACTCTGGGGGCTTTCACTAGAAATCAATGGCTGCTTATTTTCCCCAGTACTGTGGGTTTTATGTGTGGACTGACATGGCCTCAACCATACTGACCCATTCTGCTGAGCTATTTCCATTCAGACGTGCCTCTTTACAAACAGCGGAAATTAGTAGAGGGCCAGTGTCAAATGGCTTGTCACATCTTGTTTTCAGTCTGTTGAAATCAGGTTTATAGTGTCCTATTCAGAAGCCTGGACTGCTTTTGAATGCACACAATGCATTTCAGGCGTTCCATCAGGCGATAAATGCAGAACTTCACATTGCTATTAAGAAATAATCAAAATGATTAGTCTTTTGAATTTTCTGAAGTAACTGATTTGCTTGGAATTTGTTGTCTTAATTGCAGTACATCACTTGGCCATAGGTATTCATCTCCATAAGATGTAAAATCATTCCTAGTTGATCTGCCAGTGTAGCAGTTGTACCATGTGAATAAGTTCTTCCATTGATTTAGCAGTAATGAATGAATGAGTAAGTGAATGAATGAATGAACGAATGATCAGGGGATTGCTAGAATGGATGCTGTAAGCCTGAGCTACTGGTATTCTCTTTAGCTTCTGGGAACTTCTGTCAAGTATAGTTTTGTTTTATATCTCCACCTGATAAACAACCATGCTGGAATCTGAATGAGGCAGAATATGACTGGAGTTATTTCAAAAAGACGAAGAAACTTTAGAATAGTGCTTTTAAACTTCAAACTTTGTGGAAAGATATGTTTTTAATGACATTTCTGCTATTTAGCAATATATGATTGGTATATTACTACATTATTTAAGCATGAAAGAAAACCTGACCACATTTTAAGGAACCTTCAGAGCAGACCAGAATTCTAGTTCAATCCGTTTGAAAGTCTTCGCACTTGCCAAGTACTTATCTTTGATAAGTTCAAATGCTTTGCACAGTTGATGGTGTTTGGCTGCCAAATAATACAGCTATTGAAATAACATATACAAATGAGCAGTATGTGATTTTCCACTAATTTTCAACAATATGCAGAGGTGTACAGTTCCAGGTACAAACACTACTGACTACTCACTCTAAAGAAAGTGTTGTCATGTACTTAGGAGAACTTACAAAGGATTACCCTAGGAAGACTTATTTGAATCTCAGTATGTATGTATTCAAATGAGCATCCAGACACAAATTTCCTTTTTCTTTTAAAAGATAAAAAAATATAGTAATAATAGGGTTGGTGGAACCCCACAGAAGTTCAGTGCAGTAGTGGAAGGAAAGATAGAAAAAAATCAAATGCTCCATAGTGCACAGCACCCAAATTACTGAAAATTCTCCTTTGTATTCCAATATTCATTAACTGTCAAGCTGTTGTACTTGACTGCAAGGAATGAAGGTGTCTCCCTGTCAATGACAGTAAGGGGCTTCTTCTGATAAGTGGGCTCTAGCTGTTAACATCAGGAATTGTGTGAGGTTTGAAAGCAGATCTTAGAGTTCTTTGACTATGGAGTCTTTAGCAAGGATAGAGATTTCCTGTAAACTGAATAGTTACTGTCTGTTCTTGAGTTTATTATCTTTGTTTTGAGTGTTGTACAACTGAGCAATCTGTTCTCTTCCTTTTCCAAAAGCATTTCCTTTTGTAGGTCAGAAAGTTGATGGAGAGTTGATGGAGAAAGATGCATTCTCCTGTATTACTGACTGCAGGATAATCATTAAGTATGACTTTGACTATCTGGTGGATTAACTGTAAGCTAGAAAATAAGAAGCAATGCCACATAACTCAGAGGAGGTGGTATATAATTATCTTCTGTGGTCAGCTCTTTTCTTATATCTTGTCTCATGTAACAATGCTATGGCCAAACGCCATCAATCAGTGGTCTGACATGTTTAATAAAGTTTTTCTTATGCTTCCTCTGTATGACATTTCGAATTGTGGCCTGAATCCGTCATGATCACTACATTGTTTCAAGTTAACTAGACTTGAAGCCTAGTAGTAACATAGCACATCTTTCAAATCCAAAGATATTTGAGTCCAGAGCTTAGTATGACCTCTCCATTTAAAGTAGTTTTCCCAAAATAATTTTCACAGAGGCTCAAAAAGCTTCTTTTATCCTTTACCACTTAAAAAGGTACATCTGAACTCTCTTTGCCTATTGTGTCAAGGAAGATACATCATATTCACTGCAGATCTGCAGAAAGGTATATGGGCAAGCTTTTACTGTACTATTTCTTACCCAGCCTGGGGGACAGCATATGGAATTCTGAGCTCTCATTCTTATATATTGCCATTAGAGGTTAGAATTTTACACATGAAAAATGGATTTAAAACTCTAATTAAAAAAAAAAAAAAAATGCCTCCCTTTTAGAGAGTTCTACATTCTTTTATTTCTTTGTAAATCCATAATTTCACTTTTGCCAATTGTTGTCAAAGTTTGAGAATGTCTGGATTTTTTTGCTAAGAAACCACTGAGCAGAATATGGCTTTGTTCAGTTTTTAACAAATAGATTTTAATTAATATTTATTCACCTTTCAAATAAAATAATAAAATAAAATAATGACTAATTAGCTTAGGTCACCATCAGGATACGGCAGGAAGTATTGTGACTGAGAGGAGAGTCAGTAGAAACAGAACCTCAAAAAAAGGACTGAGATGCCAATGACATTGTATCATCTCTTCATTCTGGAAGAAATCTTATAGTGAAAATCCCAGAAGAAATAGGCAGAGCTCTCTAATACTGCTATAGATAATTTTTACTTCTTTTTTTTTCTTCTGGACTAAGAAGGTGAAATCTTATGGAAGGAGTTGTCTACTGAAGTTATTTGTGGTTTTTTGAAGTGAAAACAAAATATAAGCTTATCTGAGATACAATTAATGTTTTCAAAGTTTTCAGTAATTCATATGATTAAAATGTTTTTGAGCTATAATGATTAATTTTGAACACTGAATTTTTTGCCAGCTATATAAAAAAACTAATTTTTTGGTGTCTTTATAAATAATGAAATTCAATTTTGAGATGAATGTATTACATCTCATTTTACAATGCACAAAATGAAAGAAACTTCCATCATTATGGCTATTTCAAACATCCAATTTATTGCAAGCTCAATTTCAGAATCCTACAGTGTTGCCAAAAGTGAATACTCACTGCCAAATTTTGGAACCACTGCTGAGATTTAAAAGATTCATTCTCTCAATAGGCATATATATGCCTGTCTTAGATTAAAAGTTCAGCCATAACTTAGAATCATAGAATGGTAGAGGCTGGAAGGGACCGCTAAAGATCATTTAGTCCAACCCCGCTGCCAGAGCAGGAACATGAGGCAGACCACACAGGAACAAATCCAGGTGAGTTTATAGACTCTGGAGAAGCAGACTCCAAAACCTCCCTGGGCAGCTTGTTCCAGCCTCTGTCACCCTCACAGAAGAAAAGTTTTTCCCCATGTTGAGGTGGAACTGTCTGTGTTCCAGTTTGTGACCATCACCTCTCATCCTATCATGGGGCACAACTGAAAAGAGACTGACCCCTTCTACTTGACACCCACCCTTCAGGTATTTCTAAACTTTTAGAAGGTTCCCTCTCAGTCTTCCCTTTTCCAGGCTAAACAGGACCAGGTCTCCCAGCCTTCCCTCATAAGAGAGATGTTCCAGTCCCTTCACCATCTTTGTGGCTCTCCATTGGACTCTCTCTAGTATTTCCCTGTCCCTCTTGAACCGGACACAGTACTCCAGATGTGGTCTCCCTCAGGCAGAGCAGAGTAGGAGGAGAACCTCTCTCGACCTGCTGGTTACACTCTTCTTTACGCATCCCAGGATACTCTTGGTCTTCCTGGCCACAAGTGCACATTGCTGTCACATAGAGAACTTATTGTCCACCAGAATAGCAAAGTCTTTCTCAGTGGTGCTGCTTTCCAGCAGCACCTGTACTGGGCATGGCGTTATTCCACCCCAAGTGTAGGACACTGTACTTGATCATATTGAAATTTATTTGGTTCCCCTTTGCCCAGCTCTCCAGCCTGTCCAGACCTCACTGGATGGCAGCACAGCCTTACGGTGTGTTGGCCACTCCTCACAATTCTGTATCATCAGCAAATTTCCCTGAGGGTCCACCTTGTCCCTTCATCCAGGTCAGTGATGAAGATGTTGAATAAGACTGGACTCAGTACTGACCCCCGGGGAACACCACTACATACAGGTCGATAACTGGACTCTGCAGCACTGATCATAGCCCACTGAGTTCTATTGTTTGGCCATTTCTCAACCCATCTCACTGTCATCACATTCTTTTAACCCACACTTCCTGAGCTTACCTTCGAGGATGTTATGGGGACAGTGTTAAAAGCCTTGCTGAAATTAGACAACATCCACTGCTCTCCCTGCATCTACCCATTCAGTCACACCATCGTAGAAGGCTATCAGATAAGCCAAACATGACTTCTCTTTAGCAAATTCATGCTGGCTACCCTTGATAACCTTCTTTTCTTCCATCTGCTTAGAGATGATTTCTAGAATGAGCTGCTCCATCACCTTTCCAGGAATAGAGGTGAGGCTGACTCATCTGTAATTTCCAGGCTCTTGCTTCTTGCCCTTTTTGATGACTAGAGTGAATTATTTTACTATATTCAGGAACAATTTGACAATTTCAGAAGACACTGGTACACATACACATACAAATAATACATTAAGAAGGCACTTCAAACACAATAGCAAGCTGAGTGATGAGAAGTGTATCCAACCAGAATAATTGGACCTGAAGACCACAATTAAAAAGAGGATTGTGAATGCCCTTAGGTAAAGGCAGTGTAGAGCTCTTTCTGTCTGCAGTTTCCTAGAATACTAAAAAAATATAAATGTCATATTTCCTATAATTGTTTTCAATAACTAGGTTACGTATATATGTATGTTATATATAACTAGTTATAGTATTACATTTATGATCTTAAGGAAGGGTGTTAATTCACTGATGTGCACAGAAGCACTAATTTATCCTCTTTCTTATAACCTCTTAAATCTAATCTTGGAGTAAGTTACATAGCAGGAGGGATATCCCTCAAGCAAATTACAGCTTCAGGTTACATTTTAAGGAAACCAACATCTTATATTCATGTGTATGTAAATAACAGCAACTACCTCCCAGAAGTTAAGCTTAATGCATCCTATCTAGTAATCCACCATAAGAGTCTTGGGGTAGGATTAGTGCTTGTTTGTACTAATAACAGCACTATGCAAGCTGAATAAACCCTGTTATTTCAGATACAACCCTCATTTCACATACATATATATTTCATATGCAACAGTATGCTCTGTTTGGTACACTGCTGCCAAGTGCTGTTTTAAGCTGCAAGAAATTATTTCAGTGAGTTATACTGTTTGAAAAACAGAATTTATTCACCCATCTTTTCAGACACTGGTTACTGTTTGAAAAAAGCTGGATGGTGCAGTTACTTTACCATCTGTGGCATCAATAAGAAAATGTGAGGGTGATGGTCATGACTCTTTCTGATATCAAATATCCTGGTATCTAATAACAGCTGATGAGGCACCTGCATATACTCCTTGAATTCTTTGAAGGTTAGTCAAAGATGACAAAAACAAAAGACCACCATGTGAAGTGATTTTAATGTGCAAATTCTGTTACATGAACTGAGTATTAAAGAAACCATAATAAGACCTGCATCTAAAAATGTTATCAGTAGCAACACCACCAGGATTTCTATTCCTGATGAGCCTAGTCATATCACAGCTTTGGCAAAGAAATTGCATTGTGTTTTTCTTTAGTTCAGTTCCTTTGGGTTCTATTCCTACAGTGTTTATCAAAACAGCACTTTTCAGCAGCTCCTCTGAGGATAACAGAATTTCATTTCCATTCACAAACCTAGTGTGATATTGTTAGACAAGACCTGGGGTGGGGGAACAGGTAAAAAAAAAAATAAATCTATCATTCATCCAAAAGAGAGGAACAATATCTCTCAATATCTCTCACGTTTTTAAGACCATGAGTATTTTCTTAGAAATTAGATGAAAATTTTACTTAATAACTTTCCTGCAGTGGAAAATTTAGTGCTTGTGTATCATAAAAAAACAAGCTATAATTGATACAAAAAAACCTACAAGGCTTCACCACCATCAAGGTGGTGAAGTCACTCCCACTGTAGGTGAAAGTCAGGTTCGTAACCTCCTGAGGAACCTGAACATACATAAGTCGTGGAACCCAAAGAGAGGCATCCCAGAGTTCTGAGTGAACTGGCAGATGTAGTCACCAAGCCACTCTCCATAATATTTGAGAAGTCCTGGCAGTCAGGTGAAGTCCCTAGAGATTGGAAGAAGGGACATGTTACACCTACATTCAGAAAGGGTAAAAAAGGAAGACCCTGGGAACTACTGACCTTTCAGCCTCAGCTCTGTGCCTGGGAAGATTATGAAGCGGATTCTCCTAGAAGGCCTGATAAGGCACATGGAGGACAGGGAGGTGATCCAGGACAGCCAGCATGGCTACACTAAGGGGAAATCCTGCCTGACAAACCTAGTGGCTTTCTACGACAGAGTGACTGCATCAGTGGACAAGGTACAACCTGTGCATGTGATCTATCTGGACTTCTGCAAGGCCTTTCACATGGTTCCCCACAACATTCTACTCGCCAAGTTGGAGAGATACGGATTTGATGGGTGGACCATCCAGTGCATAAGGAATTGGTTGGATGGCCACAGACAGACGGTAGTGGTCACTGGCTCAAAGTCCATAAGGAGAGCAGTGACAAGTGGTGTCCCTCAGGGGTCCTTACTGGGACCTGTCTTGTTTAACATTTTTATCAGTGATATAGACAGTGGGATCGAGTGCACCACCAGCAAGTTCACGGATGACACCAAGCTGAGTGGTGCTGTCAATACACCAGAGGGATGGGATGTCATCCAGAGGGACCTGGACAAGCTGGA
>JANHFX010027206.1:0-11924 GCA_027560015.1 Chloroceryle amazona
TACCCCTCTGGTCAGCTGGGGGCAGCTGGCCCAGCTGTGTCCCCTCCCAGCTGCTGGCTGGTGGGGTGGGGGGCAGAAAAGGCCCCGACTCTGTGTGAGCCCTGCCCAGCAGTAAAGGAGACATTGCGGTGTTACCAGCACTGTTCTCAGCACAAACCCAAACCAAAGCCCCACACCTGCTACTACAGAAACAGAAACATTAACTCTATCCCAGCCACATCAGCACACAGACCCACACTAAGCCATGGTAAAAATTTGTCTATAAAAACTCGGTAACAGTGCTATTAGTGCAACTCTGTAGGAAATGGCTGTATGGCTGCACTATCAGACCCATGGTACATCTTATAGAAGGAGCATTTTCATACCTGGGGATGCTTTCCAATAAAATTTCCACATCTTTTCTTCCTATATAAGGGAAGATTTAATCAGTTTCATTTGGAAACTACTTCTTTATTGTTCTAACTTCTTGAGCTAAATCCCAAGAAACTAATAGGTAACAGTCTCTCAAGTCAACATCTAAGGAATAGGTTCCAAAGGAATTAATGCAAGTATCAGAGAAATGATTTTATTTTACTTTACAAAGTATGCAATCAATTTGGCTTCTCTAGTGTTTCCTATGCTGCAAAATGGCTTTGACCCTCCTCTGTTGGATGGAGGACAACATGCCAAGGAACAGTTTCCAAAATGGGAATTAAAACTACATTAAGATTTGCAGGTTTTCATGTTCTTCATTTCTGACAAGGATGATAAAGTCTGTTTTTAAGACTAAGTAAATATGGTGAAGCAATAGAACATAACCCAGGTGTTGAGCCGTGCCTAGGAAGAATGTCTTGGCTCTTCACGTATGTAACCTGTCCTTGCACATGTCCTCCGGTGATCTCACCAGAAGTTGCATTTGGCTCACAACAGTAACTGCAAATACCAGGTTAGATTTATTAGCAAGTCAAGGGAATATCTCGCATCACTCAGTAACTCTCTGAAAGCAGGTTTTCACAAACCAGTGGCTGGGCACTGTGATTGGCTCATCAGCCTCTCTAAGAGCGAGGTGCTTTTCAATTAATCACTATTACTAATCACAAATGGATTATCATTTATCATACATTACAGAAAGTATTTGACTAATCACTACAGGAAGCTTCTAACTGGCAAATTTATTTATCCCTAAACTGTTGTGTTTTTTGTTTTTTTTTTCAAAAAATCAGTTTTGTTTTTGGTTTATGGGCTGATGAAATTTATTTCTTTGCAAGTTGCTATGAAGAAAGTAAGAGAGACCTGTTAAAAACATTAACACCTGCATTAATATCTGTAACCTCTGGCACATATGGTCAGGAAGTGAAATTCCTGTGGCAAACATGGAGCTGCCTGAAACGGTGAGACATAAAGTTGATAAATCTCTAAACATTTTTATTTTTGAAAAATTTCGTAACTCCATTATCAGTACCAAAGCAAACATACTTTTAAGTTGTCTGTGAACATTATCACTCAAGGATAAGCTAAAAACATCATTTCAGAGGTATCTGCATAGACCTCCAGTTTGTTAACATTCTTACGATGAATGATATCTCTGCAGTCTGTCCTTGCAGGCTAATCTGCAGAGCTGTGCACTAGAAAATGCATTGTAGGCCTTAGATAATACATTCCCAATCCAAAAGTACTCATGATAAGCCTTCATTTCATATACAGTCATTTCTCTGTGGCTGAAGTGAGCCATGCAGATCTGCTCGCCTCAGTGTGCTCACTCTCCCCCAAGTCCTAGGTTAATGATCTCACACAATGAGTTCTCCCACGTACACGTATTATTAGAGCTGTTTCAAAGATACTGTTTAGCCTGCCTTCAGAGTTCTGGGCAACAGGTGAGGCAGGTGCTGTTACCATCCCCAAAAGCAATGAATCAAAGGCACACCTCAATCACGGTTTCTCCCATTTCCTGTTTGGCCTGTAGACATGGCAAATTAGATACTACCAGCTCCGTCTCTGATGTGCTGGCTGGAGAAGAGATGGGTGGATTGAGGAACTGGAGTTCTTCCTGACGCTCCCTGCACCCATTTCAGGAAGTGTGCCTACGATTCAGGTAGTGCTCAAAGAAATCACACTGCCCCAAGTGCCTAGTGAGGGCAGACAAGCACACTGCAGCACAGCCCCCTAAGAAATAACTTTCATGCACATAAATATTGACACAGGCAATTTCTCAAGTTACATGGTAAGTACAATGAAGAGATAAGGCTTGCCAACGGGAAAGCCTGTGTAAACAAGATGTCAGGTAATACTACTAATGTGTGTAGCTGACAAGGACTGGTCTATTATTTAAACATTTAGAAACTCTGTTTTGTTTGCTCTTCTGGCTTAATAGTTGCTGCAGATTTTAGAAGGTACTTTTGATGGCATTGTCCTGTAGTTACAAAATGCAGTTGTTAAATCAAAAATAATCTGACCCCCACTTATTGTTAATAGTGAAATCTAACCGACCCTCTATTCCCCTTGTTACAGCTGCCTTAGAGGGGAAGTGAATAAGCTCATCAGTATTCAGGTATTGCTAACAAGGGAGGTCACCTTCTCTTAAGCAACTCTCCATTTCAAACATTAAAACCTTGCAATTAGTAATTTGACAAGGACACCAAAGTACACAACTACCTTGCTCTGACTAAGGTGATGTTTTCTGTAGTGTCATCCCACTTACAAAGCATGCGAGGAGAGATTCCCTCAAAGACGCAGACCCTGCCTCCCATAAACGTGTGAACTGTGGGGTGCAAAGCAAGTGTTGTGAAGGCGGAAGCACAGGAGAAGATAATCAGGGATCTGTAATTAGGCAGAGCAAGACAGAATCAAAAATTGCTCAAGGTTTAGATAAAGCCTTTTAGAAATTAGCAAGGACTTGCTACTCTTTAGGATTCTTTCAATGACACTTTTTATCATGCTTGACTAAAACAGGAAAGTAGTAAGACCAAGAGACATAGAACTAGCAATTGCAATAGTTAAGTATCAATGTATTTTTATGAGATCAGATTCTTCCTTTCTCTGTTATCTCCTTTCTTCACAGTTCACCTTAAGGAACAGATCTGTGAGGTAGATGATTCTGAAATACTAAAAATATTTTGCTTGCTGCCACTGTAGACTTGTCTTGCACTGCTCTGAGTTTACGGTGTACACAGTGGAGACTGGGTTTGTTACTGTGCCAGTAGCATTCAAATTCTGATCCGCAAGACCATATAAGCTGATCTACAGCTGCCCATGTTTCATGGGCTGAAAATGGCCTATGCCTCCAGAAGCATCCCATCAACATGCCAGATATGACCCCAGTACACAACAAGCTCCATAGCAGGCTTTCTGATCCACTAGGAGAAAAATTTTTGAGAACCACATTTCCACAGCCGTCACTTTTCCAATTCAATGCATAACAGATCAAGATACAATCCACAATGTATTCAGAATTTGGTACTACCCTGAGTATGACTGCAGGATGGAATAGCTTGTGTCTGGTTAGTAAAATGATTCTACATTTTGGTTTTTTGTTAGCATAAAAGGACAAAACTCAAAGATTATTTCTGTCTAATCTGCACCCTCGATCTCCTACCATAACAGCTGTCAGTATACTGGATCCCCAGGCCCTATGCTGAGCTGAGTCAGCACTTTTAAGCATGACACTTCAACAAGGTAACTAGTCCTTTCTAATCCATCATTATCCCTTAAGTCAATGAGACTCAGAGGTGTTTTGCAGGAGCTGTTTGATGAACTGCTCAATAGCCCTTTCCAAACACTTTTTTCCCCATAATTTGTCAATAGTATCCTATGATCCAAAAGGTCCAAGTAAAAACTACAAAGGGACAAATGTGTTCTACTGTGTGTTTGTTCAAGTGAAATAATATCTCTGATCACCTTTTACATAAAGGACTTCTACACGTAGCACATTAAATCACAAAATGAAAGTCATGAGCCGCCTTTGCTTTGAAATGCTCTAGCAGCAATAAGCTTTGGAAAACAGATTTTCTGGGAGGAGGTCGCCATAGTGATAGCAGGGAGCAGCAGGATATGAAAACTCAAAAATCCATCAGGAATGAACTGGAAAACCAAGGGAGTAGAATAAAACAAAGCCCCTCTATGTCTTAAAAGGTGAAACTGAACATAAATTGTAACTTTATAAGCATCAGCAACTAAAAATAAGTATTGATCTAGCTGTCAAATTTCATGTGCAGGATAATATTATATGCCTTCTTTAAAAAATAAATAAGTAGAAACCACTTTGCACATGCTCAGCAGAAACTCCAGCCTCAGCTGAGCACAATTTTCTGCTGGTCCAGGCAACCGGGAGGGAGGAAGAGAACCAAGCTGCAAAGGAGGGAAGAGTTGGGATCTGTTTACCCTTTCTGCAGTGCTGCCTCGTGGGCAATGCTCCTGTATGCCTTTGGAAGCCAGCAGGCTGGAGGATAAGCTTTCATGCAATTTCAGTACTTTAGGCACAGAAGTGCTTTTCCTTCACTAAGATTTTTTCCCCTTGATAAAAGGATGGAATTAAAGAACAGGGAGAAATGGGAGACAAACAGATTATGGCCCAAATTTTGCCCATCTAGAACCCAAAAGTGTAGTTACTTATTTTTTCCATCTAGAACCTGATTTTCCAAACTTTTTGTTGTTACATAACCCTATAGTACGGGTTTGAATGAGTACAGTACTCATCACTACTACAGCAGGTCTGAATAGATTATGTCCCAGGAGCTCGAAGAAGGATACCCAGTGGGTAAGGAATACGAAGTGGGGAAAAAAGACCAAGGAAGCCCGGCTTGTACTCATGCAGACACAGGGTAAGATTGAGTTGCCTTAAAGGAGAACTTTCTTTCTCGTCCTGAAATTTCTTAACTCCTTCACAGGACACCTTTCACCTTCAGTAGTAAAAGCATACACGAGATGATACTTCACTGTACAACCCCAATTTACTTTAGGAATCCTGTGGGGAAAAATAACATGTTACCATGTCATTGAAGATTGCTGTGGAACAGCTTAGCTGTGTGAGAACACCAATGCTTTAAATTTATTTGTATTTTTTCTTGTAAGATACACATATATTCACTACAATACAAGTTTAAAACCAAATACCTGATAGACTTAGGTAAAGCTGAAAGCCCAGAGAAGATGAAATCACCTCATGCTGTCCTCTTACTCGGTCATCCTTTGTGAGCTTGGACTTGGCAAGCCCACACTCCTCTTTGGACCGTTGATCTGGAGCCTTCAAATTTTTCTCTTATATTTAACTTGGACAGCTCCTAGATGATCCCAAAATGTCATCTTGCTAGACCTCAGAGCTAAAACCAAGGTAAAAAAAACCCAAGCTTATCTCTCTGACATTGTTCACGCTCATTCCCTGTCTTCCATCCAGTTTTGTTAGCAATTAGTTTCTTGCTTCATGGCTGAAAAATCAGTGACTTAAGTGAGTTGTATTATTTTTAGATAGCATTTGTGTGCATTTTCAATAGTTAGATATAAGTAGGTCCTTATCAAATAATAAAATGCAGCAAGTAGCTGGTTAGTGTTTCATCTCTGTAAAAACCATGTAAATTTGTCACAATCGTTGACATTTAACCTGATCCTTTTCCTTTAATACATCGCAGAAGGAGCTATGTTATATCCAATTAATGATAAGATTAAGCCTGATTTATCAGTCCTGCATCACTGGCTAAAGTATATGTTGCACAGTGTTACTACATCAGGGTGCTAGTATTTTAACCCACGTGCTGTACTGCTGCAAATTATTGCACTGCTGCAAGGCACGCTGAACTGAACTCGCCTCCTGTATACAAACCCCAAAACCTGTTATTTGATTTGGTGGCAGTTAAGCATTTATCTTGTGCTATCCGGCTTGAATTCTGACAGGAGCCCAGAGAAGTTGTGGACAGAAATCTCATTTGAAATTAGTGTTACCCACACATCCTTGAGATTCTTGGAACACCTGGCCTGTGTCAGTACTAAAGTTCTTCATCTAAATAATGCTTTAGGTGAAATTACTAGGTGACCTTACTTAGAAAAGGAGGATCATAAATAGTTAGAAGCTTAGTACTGCATGCAGAAATCCCATCAATTTCCCTAGGTATAGTATGAGAGTCACAGTTCCTGTAACTCACAGACTCTGTCCTTCTTGGTGAAAGGTTCCATTCCTAGGACAATTTCCTTAGTTAAAATACAATTGTTTAGTGAAGACAAGAGCTCCTGATTTTCATAACAGTTGGCAAGTCAGTCTTTTCACATGAACTATCAGATCAAGGTAAAGCTCAAATTGCCTTCCCTTTATAACATGGAGGTCTGATCGAGTAGAGGTGGAGTGGATGTTAACAAAAAGCATAGCAAATTTGGAGAACGACTGTAGAATTGTACTGCAATTTTTAAACTACTTAGAAACCTCATGTTAAACACCTTGATATTTTTCAGTGATGAGAACACAAATGATAGAGTTAATTACTTTGTGCTGGACCAAGGTCAACCACATAATGAATTTTATAGCAAAACCACGGGGATCTTATATCAAATATTCTACCTGTACAATCAGTCTTAGTTTACTGTAATTAAATGCAACCTTAAAAGGAAATCAAAGAAATGCTGTATTTCTATTATATAAACTACTTAATGCACTTTTTTTTCCATTTGTAAATTTATACAATTTCTTATTCAACACTACTGAAAATAAAGCATTCTCTTTTCTATTTATATAAGGATACTTCTGCTGCAAGTATTTTTTGGTAATGAGAAACATGAAAAATTTTAAAAATGGCAAAAAAATGTGATGCTTTGCTATTTAAAAATAAATTATCCGGTAAATTCTAGTCATAGAGGAAACTACTGCAGGGCAGAAATTCTGCACTTTGGTTATTTGTGTTTAGAAATTGGATGACTATTGCTTTTGAAAATTAAACAAGAACAAAGCGCGAGCTGAAAGAAAATATGGAAATCAGAACTGTGCTAAACTGAACAGACAAAGTTCAATAGTGATTAAAAATCCCAAACTCTCCAAGGGATGTGACAGAAATACCAACAAAGAAGTCACATAGTCACTAGTGTTTGAAAAAGCCATTAAAGGAAGCAAAAATCAAATCTCACCAGTTTCTGGATCTGTTTAATTTTAATTACAGAAGAAAATGTTATCTAAAACACTTGATGAATATAACACACTGGTCAAACTAAAGAAATCTAAACCCAGGTCAGTCTGACCTGTGTCCTCCTGTTAAAACAGACCTCACTCTGACTCCGAGTCAATAAGGACACCATCACCATGGATTTTTAAAAAAGCCATATGCAGCTCCCAATTCGGTCACCATCAAGCACAAGGCTGCTGTGGGGGTAGTTTGTTGGTCCCTGTGTACTGAAATCTCCAATGGTGTAAAGACCTGACAAATTATCTGGCACGGGAGTTATGCCTAAAGTTAGAAACACGAGAAGAGAAAACCACGCTGCTTCAATGACAGTTGAGATGTCACTGGAAGTATCCATAATACTAAAAACTCATGACACTGGCAGATGTATTAGCTATGGCACCCACGGCACTGGTTTGATATGAGAGGAGGGCCTAGGAGACTTGGAAGTTATTCATCCTCTTCTAAGGTTGATAGCACCTCTAACATCTCCCTGTGCATATGGTAGCAAAAACCTAGTTTATTCAGTTTTCTGCTTGGTTGGAGCTCTCTTAAACAGCCTTTGTCTCTTGGAGCTAAAAATCTCTCAGCTGCTCTTTCTGAAGAGGTCACTTCTTTCTTTCCTCAGAACCATGTCTCCACTGAGAAGTGTATAGAACTTTCTTAACTGGTTATGGGTTCAGCTGGTCCAAGTAGCCCGATAGCATGATAGGAGTGAAAGCTAAAACAACTGCAAATAAGAGTCAAGTTTTGTGCTGGGTACTATGCATGGGTTTTAAGAATAGAATATTATATTATTTTTGCCAGGAGAATATGTGTGATCTGACCCACCATCAAATCCTAATAGAATTAAGAAGGCCTTGAAGAAAAGCATGAACTCTGCTAAATCATTATGAGGAGTTTGATAGGATTTATTTATAGAGCAATGATCCAATGCCTTCTTTTCCAGCTTTATTTCAATGGCTCCTAAACGCAGTGGAAGGGAAGGGAGTGGCAGAAAGCTCAGGCATAGTGCATCATAAAAAAATGATAAATTTGAGGCTGCGGTGAGGCAGGAAAAAGACAGATTGCATAAGGGGCATGGAACATGACTTGTTTCAATGAGCTTCCTCTCAACAGGAAGACAAGTAAGGAGTGAAACTAGCTGAACAGTTTGTGATGGATAAGGAGAGTATATATAATTAAACCACATACATTTTTTTGCAAGTGATGTCAAAACATTGTGCCAAATTCTGCTCTGGCCAAATAGCTGCACAACAAACAATGCATTTTCTAGCATCCCACTGGCAAAACATCTGATGAAATTCAGAGTGGTTTACTAGCATAATTTGCTTCAAATCACAATCCTAGTTGGCATTAATATAAACAGCAACTTGCTGCACTACTACAGCTCCACAAATAAGTTTCAGGCTGGAGGATATTAATTTAGGAGCACAGCATCCAATAAGTAGCTGCAAATAGAAAGACTTAAAGCCTTTGCCCTTTAACCATCTTCCCAAATAGGACCCAAACCAATATTCTGACAGAAATTATTGAAATCTTGGTTGAAACTGAAGGCCCTAATTTCAAAACTAAGCAGTTGTGTGTAGTGCCAATGACAATAACGTCTGTGTAGCTATTAGATCATTACTTGTTTAACTGTGCACAGTTACAGGCTGGTCTAAAGATTTTATAATAGACTGAGCAATCTCTTATTTGTCAATTACTGGTCAGTCTCTGTTTTTTCTGTGATCAAATGTTAACAGTAAAATCAACAGAAATTCAAATGGGGATTTTCCATCCTGCAGATTTGTTTTTGTAAACTGTCTGATATTCTGTCATAGATCATGAAAGATGATCCTAGAAACAGTTCATGGCTGTGCTGTCAGCCCCAGAAATCAATTATTACTGAACTGCTGCTCTCCCTTTAAAATTTACTGTATTCCAGTCATCTAACGGTGACACTTTGAGAAGTCTGTAAAGCAAACAAGATACATGAATTACAAGGTATGTTAGACGGGAGTCAAGGCTGACTGTCATCAGAAAAGCAAGCCTGACAAAGTATAAGGCTGATTCAGATTTTGTTTCCTTCACTTAGCTTTGGCCAGTCGAAGATAGCGATCCTCCTGGTTTATGTTTTTAAGGAGAGTAAGATAGAAGTGGATGGCTTATGAAAGCAGTAATGGCAGTGACTATAAAATACACACTAGCTAAACCTGCTATATATTTCTTGGGCGGAAAAAGCAGGTAAAGTGAGTGGACGTTTTCTAAGTTGTGGCACCTGCAGGTTGGGTCCAACAGCAAAGAGTTGTTTTCTTTCTCTCTAGTTACCTCCTTCTTTTTTAGCTTAATATCTATCACGTTTTCTTTAACTAGGGATTTCTTTCCTGGTTCTTCATCCCTTGTAGGAGCTATTTTGCTTCCTGGGCAGTCAGCCAAACTTTGTAAATGCAGGAGAAATCTTTCTTGATTTACTCCTACAGACCTTCATGAATATTCTTAGAAATGGCATGCTGCTTTATTAGACTTCCAAATTATTAACAGTTCTCAAGTTAAGGCAATTCTTTCTTAATATTATTTTGACTTTGTTTTATGATTGCATCTGGCTGAGGATAATGCTTGCAGGTACTGTCTTGTCTAGTAGCTTCTTTATGCATTGCAGTAGATGTATTTTATCTTGGATAAATACATTATGCATAATTGTTCTCTTTACCAAACTAGTAAGGCTCAACTTTTGAAAAAGCAGAATGAAAAACAACATTCCAGTTTCCATTTTTTTTTAGCCTGGTAATTCTTTAGTTTCTTAGAAGCTTGTGTAATGCCCTGCCACGGGTCCTGTCACATGGGCACTTTTTATCTTAGTCTCTGGAGACTGCTTAGCCCTTGTCCTTTCCTTTCCTTTCCTTTCCTTCTCTCCTCTTCTCTTGGTTGTCTCAGATAATTCAGTGATCTCAATGTCTCTAAAACACACTCAACATCTTATGATTTTTTTTTCTGAGTCCTTAACCACTTCTGCAGCATTTAATCACTATCTGCACAATTCTCAGTATTTGTCCTGCTGCAAGGACATTTAAAAGGCTGATGTGATCTGTTCCAGAATATGCAATGAAAATAGTTCTCAGCCTTTTTAAAATGTCCTTTTTTTTTCCCCACTGTACACATTCATTCATATCTAGAATAATAAGGATATATATTGTACAGGCAGTTCCCACAATAATAGACCATGAATAAACTCCTGAAATTGTGTCTGCAGAAGAGGGACCACTGATAATGATGTAATTTAAAACAATACTGGCAGAAAAAACTGTCTCCTTCTCCATGTTACTTTTGTATTCCATTGGACATGCGTACAGTCCAGGGACACAACTAAACAACACATGAAGACTGCTTTTAGTTCTTCAGGCAACTTGCTGGGTAATGCTCAATTAACAAGTTAGCCTAACCTTCATTTTCCACCTCTAAAATAACTCTTTACGATATCCTAGTAATTTTCTGGAGATAAACTGAAACAAGCATTACATATCAGTGCCCGAAAAACCAGCTGGGCATTTAAACAAATATAGTGAGGTGAATGTTTCCAGTGAGTACACAAAGGAAAACTAGCCATAAAGGGGGGGTGGAGGGGAATGGGGGGTAAGAGGGGCAGGCACATACATCCCTAGCTGTTACTCCAGTGCAACTACAAAGAACATTTGCCCAAGACTTGTCCATTGCTACCTCTGCTTCTGCCACCTAGAAGGAGCTAAGCCCACAATGAGTAGCATAGCTAATCCAGAATCACCCCTTCTGGCTCCTTGTGTTGTTACTTCCAGCAGCATTTCTTAATATTTCATTTTAATGTAAGATGAGTTTATTTGATCCAATGATGGCCAGACATCACTATCAGGTAATGGGAAGGTCCCTGAAGACAACCAGACACTCATGATGTGTCCAAATAATGTGTGATTTAATGCTATAAGCACGACAACTGCCATGTCAGAAATTGCAGCAGAAACTAGCGACAGAATCACAAACAAAATCTGCCTCCAGATCCTCTGGGCTTGGCTTCATTAATAGCTTGAAGAATGTCTGATGAGGGTTTCTATGAACACGTACAAGACAGTGTAAGCTTACTCAAGTGTAAGATAAAACACAAATGAGCAGGCAACAAATAGGCTATTTTGAACAGATTCCGAACAGATTTATCTGAAACTGTATTTTTGAAATAATCATGTTCAGCGCTTGTGAAATGCAGTTGTAAATTTAAAAGGAAATAACACAACCCGAGATAAACATTGCTGAAGTGACTCTGGGCTTGCAAGAAGAGGATGATCCTTTCTGTCGCTCTGCAGCAAGGCTCTTGACAGAGTGGGACTGTGAGCAGCCGATTAGCACACCCAGGCTTTCTCAAGCACAAAGTAAACGTGAGGAACCGGACAGAAACACCCTTCTTTACCACATGGGCTGACATATTCTATGGGACTTTTCACCAGTAAAAGCTTGTCCTGGTTTGAGCTCTAACCCGTGGCAGGGCTACAGAATTGTGATAGCCTTATCAAAAACCTTTTAAATGTAAGACCCAAAAGGCCATACCGATTCTCCGTAACAAAGTCAACTGGCTTATACATAGATATGTACGTATTTGAAACGTTTCTTAGTGAGCACTGGATTACGACAACTGTTAGCAGAGGTGTTCCCCAAATACCCAGCCTCGCCAAATGCCCCAGCGGCCACCTCACTCCCGACCGCTGCGGGACCTCCCGGCTTTCGGCCCAGCGCTGCTCCCAGGAAGCAGCTCGGACTCAGGCTCGAGTTCGAGCCCATCCCCGCCACAGCCGCCTCCTCCCTTCTCCC
>JANHFX010027207.1:0-29937 GCA_027560015.1 Chloroceryle amazona
ATTTTTTATTTTTAATAACTTTTCATCAGTAGTCTCTCTGAAAGTAGTACATGTGTTCACCTCTAGAATGTTTGAATACTGAGGCCTAACCACAAGTAGGGCATCTTCATGTAAGATATGAACTGAGTGAAATAGATGAAGAGCTATGTTCAAATTTACAAATTCAAATGGTAAATAGTGCTTTAAGGGAAATAAACAGGTATTTCCCTCCCATTTCATCTATATTTCTTTTACTTCAGAGCAGCTACTATTCCATATAGAACTCTTTGTAAGGCTTCACTGCAGTGGTGTCAAGTCGGTTAGTCTGGCTGAGCTGAAACTTCCAATTTAAAGCACGATACAGTTTCAGAAATACATGGAATTCTAGTGGTTTGTGTTAGAAGCAGTTTATTAGCAGCTCATGAGGCAGTTTTACTATTACAAATAATTTTTTGTATATCGCAGGCAGAGGTTAACTTAATCCCACACGCATTGCTGACCAGGGCAGACAGTCAATTCAGAGATGTGAAGCAGTGCATAGCGCTGCAAGAGGACAGATAGATTGCAAGAAATAGAACACTTACAGATCTTCTATTTATTCATGCTCTTTTCCTATGAAATCATATCTACGTAAAGGTAACACAAGGAGGTATTTTTCCCAAACTGTTCTGAAGTACTGTTCAGCTAAGGCCTGGCAGTATTAAGTTACAAAATAGGCAGCATTCTTACCCCAGTGATTTTTTCATCACACCTTTATTTCCCCAGCTACTCAATACAGATGAATCCTTGTGACCTTAATCCTGCAGACTTTCATTCAGCTGCATTTACTAGTGACAGGAATTGATAATGTAACTACATATAGTAACTATAAACTAGTATGATAATTTCAAGGAAGAAAATGTCACAAAAGAACTTTTTTTGTAAGGATTGTTACATTTTGCATCCTTGAGTGATTTTCTGTAATTTAGTAGTTAGAGGTCCTTGCATATTTCTCCCTTCTTGTTCCTTCTGTTCCTGATAATTGATTACTTGTTACTAAATCTGTAATAAACTGTTTCAGTCCTGATTTGAAGAGAAACACAAGGGCTGAACATTTTTTTCCTGTGACAAGTAGCAGGCAATGCTTTACTCTGCTTGTGCAGATATTTGTATTCAACTTCCATTTGCTGCAAAGGCAGAGTGGGTGTCAGGAGCATGTGGTGGTGATGACTGTCACAAGTTGACTTTTCTTGGGAGATGTTTTGGTGTCCCTGTAGTCTCATGAGACCTGGTGCAGTGTGCCTCACCTCAAAGTGCAGGCACCTGCACACAATGGCCATTAGCTATTTCATTGCTCCTTAGCACAGAGGACAGTGTCTACAAACAAATTAATATGAAATTTACATGGCAGAGGGTTTGGAGTTTAAGGTCCTGAAATGAGCCAGAGTTACAACTCTGGACTTCAGAAGAGCATATTTCATCTTGATGTGGGAGCTGCTTGGGATCATACCATGGGAAACTGCCCTGGAGGGCAAAGGGACTCAGGAGAGCTGGCTAATCTTCATGCACACCTCTTCAGGGCACAATAATTGTCCCTTTCTGTCAAGCAGGAGGGGCAGAAAGGCAAGCATGGATGAACTTGGAGCTCCTAAATAAGCTCAGACATGAAAAGCAAATACATAGATTATATAAGCAAGGATGGGCTACATGGAAGGGGCACAAAGACATTGCCTACTCATGTAGGAATGGAATGAGGAGGGCCAAAGCTCAGCTGGAGCTCATAGTAGTAAAGGAGGTGAAGGACAGCATAAAAGGTTTGTCCGAGTACATTGTCAGAGGAAGGAAATTTAGGGATGATGTGGGAATATTGCTTAGTGGGGCAGGGGATCTAGTGACAAAGATGAAGGAAAAATCTGCTGCTGTATTTCCCTAGTTTGTCTCTCTTGCTTTTATTTCTGTTAAACAGAGAAAAAACCATGTTGTTTTTATACATTAGAGATTTTGAACATCTGTAGGAAAAAAAAAAATAAATCAAAAATGCTTATAATGCCATTGATTACCTGTGCTTAACACTGTGCTTTATTTAGGAAAAAAAAAAAATAAAAAAAAGACTCATTAATGGGTCATATGTTCCGAGCTAATTGATCTTCTTTCATCCAGTGAGATTGCCTTAAACAGTAATCAGTTCTAGCCTACTTCAGGTATCTAAGTGGAAACATTGAACTGTATGTCTTCCATCATCACAGAACATGTATAAGCAAAGTTGCAAAAAGAATTGTAACTTTAGTCATCCCATGGTCTGGGCAAAGTAATAATAAAGAAAAGATAATTCTTAATGCTACATTGTACTGCTGTAGGATGAGACCAGTTGAGCAGAAAAGTTTATTTCTGAAACATAACACTTTTTGCCTTAACACCACAGGCAACTTCACAAGTATAAATTATCTCTCCACTAATGAGCATCAGGGTCATACTTTACTTGAGATTCTAAATACATGTCATTATTCTAAAATGTGTTTGTTTGCTATGTAGTGAAGAAGCTTGTAGGGATTGCTTTTAAGTGACTTTGATTAACCTTAACAAGAGCTTAAAATACTTCAGTGCTGGAACTTTTCACATAGGTTTAAGATTTTCATAAATGCATCAAGGGAGAAAAGAATCAGAAATCCATAGCAACTATGATGTGTTTGTGTAAATTAAAATAACTACAAACCCATAATTAATATAATTATCATCTGTTACAGAATTCTTACAAAATGACAATCAGATACCTTCAATCCTTTTTGAATAAAATAGTCCATGAGGCAAACATATATACACACATGTATGTGTCTCTATACGTACATATATACATCATTGTATATATAATTTCTGAACTTTTGATGTGACTTCAAGAAGTTAAATCTGGTAAAGGAGTTAATGAAGGCACATTGATGAACATCAAGTTCATTGAATGTCAAATTATGTTATTTCCCAAATGTTAAAATAGTACTTAATAGCCTTTGATGCAGCAAAATAAAATAGATGTTTTCTTTGATATGCATGTGCAGAACAAAGATGGCTTTGAAGTCTGTTTTTGTGTATTCCTTTAGCAGCAAAAAACTGACATATGATTGTAAACTTCGATTTTTTTTAAAATATGAAAGCACATGAGACTTAAAAGTAGGACAATTTTCTTGACAGAAATGTAATGCTACCTCTAGTGTCCGTGGTGTTAATTGACTGTACTCGAACTTTCTCAAGACTTTTGGTGATTAGTTTGTTTAAAGTAAAGCAATACTATTGTGAATAAATGTTACAAACCATAAATTATGTAGAGAACTAATAATATGCAGTTGGCAAAATGAATTATTTTAAAGTGACTTCTGATTAGTTTTAGGTATGTATTTATGTATTGTTTGTCCACAGAACTTTGGGAAGACCAGCCACCACTGGAGAGCAAAATGTAGGTATGTCCCTTTTGCACTGTCTGAAGAGAGAGATGGATTTTTATGTCTCCTCACCTTTTGTGAAGTATATGAATAGGTGTTCAAAAGGATATGTCTCCTCCACAAAGATTAGAAGTAAAACAGTAAACAAACCTCCCTACTGCTCTGCATTTTTAGATATGATCCCAAAACTTTATTATTTCTACACCTATACTTTGTATTTGGTAATAAACAGCTATTTTATTTTATTTTTTTCAGAAAGCCTTGCTAAATTTTCTGTGTGACTGCCAAATGGCTCTTCATATTATGTGCCTCTGCAAATTTGTTGCAAACCAGCAACAATTTCATGACTGTTTTACATTTACTTTTTGATAACTGATGAAAATACAAAATATATTTCACTTCTCTTAAGTCTCTATATCCAGAGTCTAAAGTCCTGTTCTTATCCCGTTCAGTGGAATTATATACTTCTCTTGTGCTTCTCAATCAAATCAGTCTACAGCAGCATAAATAAAATAGCATATCTAAAATACAGGTTGTGCTAACCTGAATATTTTTTCTTATTTCCTCCAAATACTGGCAAAATAGGATTACTCTTTCTGTCTCCTAGAATCTCACCAGTGTTTTAAGGTTTGGTAGGGAACTGGTGGCTCACAAGTATCTTCAACCTGTACTAGTCTCTCAGGCTAATTTACTATGATGTCCTTTACAGTGCTGCTGATGAAACCTGACGGATGATGCAGACTTCCTCTCACCTACCATTGTCCTTCTTCTCTTGACCCCTTCCTGAACTCCCACTCACAAACACAATTCCTGTTCTCTCTGTCCTCTATAAACAAAGCCATTTCTCATTGGTCAAGGAAACCCCTCCCTCCCACCTCAAAAAAATCAAGGTCTGTAGACATAGTTCCTATCCTAGTCAAATATCACTGTAATTAAATATGTTGGAGGAAGACCCAGGTTTACATTTGGTTTAAACTCTTAGAAAATTACTTCAACTTAAAGTTAAAAGATCTCAATGAGATGAAAAGCTGAATTAAAAGATTATGTTATCTTGAATTCTCAATGGAAGCTATTGTCCTACATAATTTATAGCAAGTTTTTCTTTAATCTTTTATATTTACAGACAGTATTACTAGTGAAAGCAAATTTAAAAACTAAAATACTTCCTTTAATTCTACAGTTTATACTTTAAGCAATTATTTGGATTTATCTTGAGTGAATATTGTAGTAACAAACCACTCATTAAAAAAGTTAATGTTCATGAACTTGCAACATCCACCTAAAAGGTTTCCATCTCAGTATCTGGACCAGCTTCTGTAGTTATGCCAAGCTTGCAGTTAACTGAAAATGAAACAGTCATCAAAGTACCTGATTCTTGATCTTCCTGCCATTTAGATTTCCAGTTACCTTGTATCTTGGGGAACTTTGACCTACTGGGTTTACACATTTGTTGCAGTTTTCAAATTACCAGAGCAGTGTTGCAGCAAAACAGAATGAAGCTTGCAGTTGAGAATACATAGTTCTCCTTGATAACTGAAACAAGCAAACAAACAAATTCTTAAAGGACCTAAATACTTTGACCCAGACTTGGCGTGCAGGCAAGAAAATTAATAAAGTCATATCATTCCATCACTGAGAAGCACGGACTGGTAAATTCTACAAAGTACTGTTTCCTGCAGACATGTCTGGAAATTTGTCTTAGTTTTCCCAGTTATCAGTCAGAGCAAAATCACTGTATCACAGTACTTAATTTAAATCAGTGTTAACATTAAATTAAAGGACAACTTTACATGTATAAAAGACTGGAATCTTTCAGAAAGTTGGATGAGGATTCTGTGCCTTTATTTCAAAGAAAAAAACCCACAACTGGCATTGATGACCCTGTCCATTTTCCTTCTACTCAGATGTCTGGCATTGGTTTTGTCAAACAGAAAATATCTAACTTTAAACGTGCTGTTAAAGGAACTGAAACTGAAAAAAAACTAAGTCTTAAGATCCTTTCCCTTTTACTCTGTGATACAGCAAGAGTGTTGTCAGGAGCCATCCAAATACAGCCCAGCTCAGATGATGATATACATATAAACAACTGCATCAGTTATAGACTCAATCTAGCTCATGACATTAGAGGCCATAAACAGTTCAGCTTCCTTGGTACCTGAAGCACATGGCCATATTGTTCTTTGGAAATTTATGTAGTCAATGAAGTCTTATAAAGCATAAATCTTTGTTCTGAAAATTGGAGTTTCAGTCCGTAATCTCCCAAACCTTTCTGCATGAGAACACAGTCCTGTTGGAATGGACTGTAGAGACTACAGCATGGGATATCAGACTTTGTGGGTGCATAATTGTTTTCACAACCTTGAAGAAGAAGAAAAATTCAGTATCACAGGAAAGCAGGAAGACATTTCAGACTCTGATTGAAAAATTTAGTGTTAAAATTGGCATACTACTTTGGAGATTTGTTGGATCTTCCTAACAAACTATGCTAGTGTAACTAAAGAGAAGAATATTCACATGGTCTGTTAAAGATTCCCTCTGTATTAATACCCGCTCAGTATCTCTTGTCCTATGCTTGGTACATATTTTAAAATACCAACTTTTATAGATAGCTTGTCTTATTTTTTAAATCAATATCCCTATTTGCAAATTGTTGGGTGTTTTTTTTTTTAGTAGATACAATAAGGCATTCACAGGGGAAATACTGATAGCTGACTGTGCATCACTAATTAGAGGTACTCCATCTTTTTTGTAAGTAAAGCGCACTTGATTCTAACAAAACAAATACATTTTTACTAATTATGAAAAGTAGGATAAAATGTAGTATATGACTCAAGTGTTACAAATCGCATAACAGAACAACAGAGAACCAAACTCAGTAAATAGTGCCAAAATGGAACTCTGGATTTAGATCTCACAAAACCAGTGAGGTGTGACTCCTTACCTGCTGAAAATATCTTGGGTAAAGTCTAACTGAGTGCAGTTGAATTCACATTTCTTCAGCCCTACCGCATGCTGGGTGGTGCTGTCCCCACAGAGGTTCTCTGGAGGGTGCTGTGTTACAAGGTCACATAATAGGATCTCAAAGGTGTCATCTAGGTGATCAGGTTTGCACTTCAGACTGAAGACCTTAGGAATACTAATATTTGTCATTGTCTCAAACTTTTGGACAATATTTGCGTTAATTGCTTCAGTATTCATTAAACTAGCCTAAAAAGTACTCTAGCATTATTTGAATCATAGAATCATAGTGTCATAGAATACCAGGTTAGAAGGGACTTCAAGGATCATCTAGTCCAACCTTTAAAGGTAAAATATGTAAGTAAATAAATAAATAGATGGCCGAGGACCATGTCAAGCTGAGTATTAACTGTCCAGTGTAGGGGAATCCACCACTTCCCTTGGGAGATTATTCCATTCTCTAATTGTTCTCATGGTGACAAATTTTCTTCTGGAGTCCAACTGTAATCTCCCCAGGAGTAACTTGTACCGATTACCCCTTGTCTTTTCCATGTGAGCCCTTGTAAAAAGGGAGTCTCCATCTTCTTGGTATCCACCTTTTATGTACTAGTATATGGTAATAAGGTCTCCTCTCAGCCTTCTCTTCTCCAGGCTGAACAAACCCAGTTTTCTCAGCCTTTCTTCATATTGCAGGTCTTCCAGTCCTCTGGTCAGCCTTCTGGCCCTTCTCTGGAACCTTTCCAGCCAGTCTGAATCTTCTTTTCTATAGTGAGGACCAAAACTGAATGCAGTACTCAGAGTGTGGTCTGACCAGCTCTGAGTAGAGTGGGATGACTTCTTTATCTCTTCTATAAATCAAAATTTGAGTATTTTCTGACCTCAGTACTTACCGCTTTGTCAAGATGTAGGCCACAATGTTTGAAACATTATTTTGAGCACTTGCTCTTTACTGAATAGTGTTGTATTTTCCAACTCACAGCTATAACATGCTGCTCAGTATCAAGTCTCTTTTCTATTTCTGGAATTATAAATGTAACGAGTCTTTATGTATATTGTGACAATATTGCTGAAACATCTAGTGAAGTATTGTGATTTCTCTCTAGAAACTGCAGAAGAGGGAAGAAACAATAATAGTAAAATAGGAACAAGGTTGCATATTTAAAATGCCTGGACAGTTGTGTAGCGATACTCTCCACAGTATGTGGGAGAAATCTAGTATTATACTGGTGCCATAACTTTGGTCCTATTTCTTTCTTCTAGTAACTCATCCAGGAAGAAGAAATCACTCATACAACTAGTTCCAAATGAAATTACTGCCTGTGAAGCTGTGTCAACCTGATTTGTACCATCTAGTTGTCATAGCTACCAAAAAGAAATGAACTGGATAACTACAGCAAGCTTTAATAGATCAGGGCCAATTCTGACCTTGATGAGTATACAGAAAAGTCTTTTTTGAGTTTTATATTTAAGCCAGGGTATGGGAAGTATTGCAACACATCATTTGAATGCAAAAAAGCCACTGAACTAATTTGCATGTTTATATCCATGCAAAGGCATTTTTTTACACCCAACTATCTAAAGCTGTAAACTAATCCAGGTGTGACTTCAAAAGTGTAGAAGAGAGATCTAACTTAAAAAAGAGAGAAGAGAGTAATGACTTCTCTCAATATACAGGCTAAGATTTTCTTATTGGTTCCAATATGCAACTGTGGTTCCATCACGGCAGCAGAGCTTATTTACTTGTTGACCACCTGAAGCCCCAGATCCTTTTCTGTGGATGTGTTTGGTATCCAGTCATTGGTCTTGCCTGTAGCAATGCATGAGAGTAATCTATCCTGGTTTTGGATTTTGCCATATATTTTCACTGTTTTTCATGAAGTTCTTCTCAGCCCATTTCTGCAGCCTGTTAAGGACCCTCTGAACAGCATCTTGACCCTCTAGCATAGTGTTCACTCCTCAGTTTGATGTGATGTTCAAAGTTGTTGCAGGTACCCTTCTTGAAGTTAAGTGTAAGATTTATCTCTTCCCAGTCACCACTGACCTTCATTGAATGTCAAGGTCTTTCAAGGAGGATAGAGAACAGCCCTGCAAATACAAGGCTTATCTTCCTCATATCCTTGTATGAATCCTGTCCAGCTCCAAATTATTGATACCAAATAATTTGTAGACTCTATTCCGCTAGGCCTTGGAAGTAGGTTTCATCATGTCCTGTGGTGCAGAACATAAATGAGATAAAAACTTAAGTGAGGCTTCCAGGTCCTAGAGGAGAGAGGTGTCTGCATTGTATGATCAAAGTTCAATTTAGATCCTAAAATAGGATATATAGTATGCATTTAAAGAGTCAGTTATATAAGATACTATGAAGTGTCTGTCATGTCTCTAGAGCAGTAATGACAAAACTGATGTAACAAATAAGAGTTCATCACAAGTCCCTGCACTGCTGTTTCTCCCTTCTCTTCAGTGCTGTGAACTAAGACATCTGGTGCAGGAACTGGCAATTCGTGGAGACCTGGTGCATAGGACAGCCTCATAAAGGGACAGGGATCTGTCAACATTTCCTACAGTTTGGTCTGGAAACTTCCTTATTGCTGAGACTCCTTCCTGATGGGCTTTTGAAGTGACCCAGCCCTTCAGGAGTTTTCTGGATGTGTTCAAGTGTTGATTGTCCTCTGGTTATGATACATTTTCCAGGGAATTTACATCAGAAATTCTTCTTCTGCATCTATATAAAGATATTTTTTAAAAATGTTTCAGGAAACAACGTTTTTTGTAGAAAACTTTGCTGATTCTCAGATGAGAAACTTCTCACTTATTTTAAAGGAGACTATATCCTAGTAAGATCCTATGGATCTATTTTGTTAAAAATAGTTTTAGTGAGTATGGGAAACAGTATGAGTATACCTTGTTTTCAGCATGACAGGTTCTAGAGACTGTTAAATTGTCATGTTCTTGAACTGCATTCACAAATGGGATTCAGATAACAATATTAACATTATAGAATTAGGTGGCATTCTGCATAATTTAAACAGTTATTTCAATTTTACATTAAATGCAAAACACTCAGGGTAATAAATAATTAAGAAGCAGAAACATGCTTATTTAATGAAACAATCAGTACATGTATATTTGGCATTTAGCAGACATCCAAACTGGCTTCCCACTCAGCTTACTGCAGCCGTATATATGAGTCAGCTCCATACATTATTGTAAATCCCTTTAATTAGTGTTTAATGAGTGTTTCTTTAAGGATTTCTGAGTTTACAAGCTAAAAGAAGACCATAGATTGATTGAATCTTTATCCTTCTGCATAAATATCTTAACTGGAAACAAACAAACAAAAAGATCAGAAGTGTAGGATGTACAAGAACTGCAGGAAAAAGAAATACTGAGGTCAAAAGGCTAGCACTTGAAAAGTCAGGTTGCATAAACGATTGTTTCACAGAGGTCATGAGGTTTTGAGACAGTCTGCTGACTTGTAGTTGGGGATACTGGTAAATTTGCAAGTCTCCATCTCTGCTAAACTTTGCTTCCAGGAATCTTGTACATTTCAGGGTTTGCAAGAACAGTTGAGAGAAGTTATTTTGCAGGACAGAATGGCAGAGTTTCTGGGTGGGTAGACAGTCACTGGCACCATGCTATTATGAAGAGTGGCTTAATGAAAGCACAACTGTGAACCTCTCTGAGGAGGATAGACTTAAAAAGGACTTTTGTTGCCTTGATTTGCCAGAAGGAGTAGAATCAGCCAATCAGTGAACCAGAAACACTGTATCTGATTGAAGTTCTGTGTTGGGTCTCTTAAATAATTCTTTCAAACAATAAAAAGGAGCTTAGGTCTGGTGAGTGGATAAAAATTCCTTTGAAAATTCTTTTCTCTTGGTTAAATAAGCTTGACTATTCTAAGGGGCAGGAGGGAGAAGGTAAATTTAGGTTCAAAAATGTGTAGACTGTGGCATGCTACTAGCTTTTCTGATGATGCTCTATTTAAAGGAAATTAGTATTTTAAAACATTTTATGAGGTTCCTCTGTTAATGGTATAATATAATTATCTTTCTACATATATGGAAACCTAGAGGTTTATTTCATTTAAATGGCACTTTTAACTTTAATTAATCTGCCTTACAATACTGTAAATAATATATCTATTGTAGTTATGTTTTTTGGAAGCATCCCTTTCTATCACAAAGTAAATCTTGCAGATAGCAGAATTTCACTTTAATCATGGCAGTATGTAGCTAATAAAAGCCAGTCAGGTTCCACAATTAAATTTGGCTACTATGGTCATTCATTAAAAAAGTTTATACATATGCAGAAGTGGAAACCTACAGGAGACAATTCAAAACTATTTTTCAATCATTTTCAAAAAACAGCTCTTCTTGTTATTCTAACACCCTTCTCCTAAAAGTCTTTATTGGCCTTGAAAATATATATGTTACTTTTGAGCATTTTAATTTCAGTTACTTTTGAATTTATTTTTTTTTTTTTTTCGGTAGATGACTAAATAATGTAAAAATACAATAAACCTGAATTTTTGAGTGAAATAAAATCATTAAGGCTGACTCAATCTCATTTGTTTTCCTATTTCTTTCTCCTTCGCTATGCCAAAAAGTATAACTTCAAAATATGAAGTATATAGTATTGTAACAGTGAACTTTAATTAATGACTAAGTCATTTGAAATCTGATTTTTTTTCAAGGAAAGGATATACAGGGCTTTTTTGTTGTTGTTCAGAGAGGGCGATTTCTCTTTTAAAAACAAGCTAATATTACTGAATCTGTGGTAGTATTTCACACATCCAAATTTATGATTCAGCATTCATTTTTAGAAATGACAGCTTGAAAATATATTTTGATTCTGAGCTCTTTGATAAGAAAATTAAAGTGAATTCCTCATTTTTAATTGCAGCAATTAGCAGTTAAAAATATGAGCAAAGTCTAAACTTTCTTAACATTAGCATTTCTAATTATCTAATGTCCCATTTTTATTGAGGGTTATATAGCGATTTAATTGCTTTGTAATAACTTGTGAGCTATATTTGCAGAAAGATTTTTCTTTATTTCTTTGCTTGATTTACATAATTTTGCATAATGTAGGTTAGGGTTCATATTTTTCTGTAGGTTTTTTTTTTTTCAATTCCTTATAATATCAAACACTAAGTTAAATAACTTCAGATGATTAATGCTTTTTTTGTTTGTTTGTTAGTTTTATATAACGATATATATTTGGTCCTATTAATCTTTCACCAAGTTAATGAAATAATAATTTGAGTGCAAAAAGAGAAACAGCAGGGATAAAATCATATAGAATTTATACACAGTTTCAATCTTAATCAGTTGCTTTTTGCAAGCTAATATATGTTCAAATTTTCACATATGGATCCTTGAATTCTTAATGCCTGTAAAAACATAAGCTACGTAGAAGATACGTAAGTTTAGAACTACAGTTTTACACTTAAGGTTAAAACGTTATGCTTAGAAAATTTTCATAAAGCAAATATATTTTAGAATGTGTCTTTTGAATTGATCTCTATTCTTTTCACAGATACTTCTAGTGTAATGAGAAAATGATAAATATTTAGATCAGTTCTCTTTTGTGTATAGAATCCTCTATAGAGCATAAAAAAAGTCTTCTACAGAAATGGACAATAGTAGGCAATTAAAAATGAGAGAAACTCTAAAAGGAAAATTAAGGTTCCTATGTCCAAGTGGCAAGTGCAACATTACACGAGGTAGAATATTACGCTGCTTGGGGATGTTTACACATCTTGAGATGAATACTTCCTGAAAAAGTGCAATTTGTTCAATTTGAAATGGATACAGAATTTCAAAGCTATAAAATGAAGCACTTTTTACAACCAATCTAATCTGAAGCAAATTCTGCCTTGTAGATTACTTTTTTGTTTCTTTAAAAGACTGATCACAATCCATGCCAGAAACTGTCAAATTTTTCATAAATTGCCATGACAAGGTTAGAATATCTCATTCATCAAACTGTAATCCCTAGTTCTTACCCGTACCTTCGTATTTCGATGATGTGGAAGGGAGGGAAAGACACAAACTTTTGGACAAACATTCATGTTTGTTTATTTTGGCTGACATACTTCCATGCAGAGAATAAAACAAAGGTAAAAAAATGGTGCCAAGGTGAAAAAGATTGATGAAAAGATTTCCCCGTTGTTACATAGCAAGTGAAGAGCATATGGCTAATTCTTTTTGTGGTGATTTTAATCTCTCTATTGATTCCCTAGGTGTGAGATTTTATTTTATTTTATTTTTTATTAACAACTTTTTTGTTGGTGGATTTGGGTTTTTTAAATTAATTTGTAATTTATGATGGAGAGTGTGGAATATCATCTGTACACAAAGGTGTTTGGTACAGGTATCTTTTGGGAAGATAATATGGGACACATACTTTGTGTGCCAAAACTACATGAACTCTAATGAAAGCTGTATGCATTCTATTGGGACCTAAACACTCACTGCATGGGTGTTGCTTATTTTCTCTTAGATTATTAAAAACGTGCATAGAAATTATGTAGAACACTATAATTTTTTATAATTATTTTGGATACATCATCATTTTAATGTAAGTAAATAAAATAAGGGGAGTTGACCTTTATACTCCATAAGGAAGGAAAAGACTCACCCTAGGTTAAAATTACTCCATTCTAGGTTTTCCTTAAAATCAGTGTATAATAATAATAACTATCCAGTGCATCATGTGTATCTGTAAATGGTTATATAGGCCTATCATAAATATCATAAGAATCTGCAGTTACCTATCATAAATATCTGGAGTACTATGTCAAATTCTGGGCTTGCCAGTACAAGAAGAATAGGGAGATACTGAAGAGAGTCCAGTGAAGGGCAACTCAAATAATGAGGGGACTAGAGCATCTGTTATATATGTAAAGGCTGAGAGAGCTGGACCTGTTCAGCTTGGAGAAGAGAAGGCTCAAGGGAATCTTATCAGTGTATATGAAACTTGATGGAAGGGTGCAAAGAGCATGGAGACTCTTTTCAGTGGTGCCCACTGACAGAACCAGAGGCCACAGGAACAAACTGAAACACCGAACATCAGGAAACACTTTTTTACTGTCAGGGTGACTGAACACTGGCACAAGTTGCTCAGGGATGTTACTGTGTCTCTAGCCTTGTAGATACTCAAAATCCATCTGGACATGGTCCTGTGCAACCAGCTCTAGGTGACCCTGCTTAAGCAGAGGTAGACCAAATGACCTCCAACCTCAAATATTCTGTGATTCTGTGTGTGCCCTGCATTAAGTTAGCCTTCTTGGCAGTGATTCCATCCTGGAACATCCAGGTCTGGCCCTTCCAGTCTTAGTTGCAGTTATATCCTAAACAGTCTAGGGAATGCAGCTCTTCAGTGTTAATTCTTACATTATTTATAATGGGATCATCCTAAATGCATGCTAGCAAGGTTGAGATAGAACAGGATTTGAAGAAATGTATTAAACTAGTCTAGCAGTAATAAATAAAACAAAATGTGCAAGGTAGATATCCTTGATGTATAACAGTTAATACAGTTATTTACTTCTCACCTGGCTCTGCAAAAAATTTATTCTTAGACATTACTTAATTGCCATTGAAAGGTGTTTTACATCTTTGTTTGAATCATCTAGTGGGAGAGATCTATACAGCCTATTGTGTTAACCATCTGAATAGCGCTCTGCAACTACAGACACTTTCATACAGATATTGCAGGATTTGTTTTGTGAGGTCCCCCACAGATAGAAGTTTCCAGTGAGAGAGCTAGGTTGGATAAATACTCGCAGTTTTCTCTTTCATCTGTTTTTTTTTTCCTTATGGCTAAACTTCATTCATTCATTCATTCATTCATTCATTCATTCATTCATATTTTGGTAATCTCCCATTATGTTGTTTGTGAAAGAGCGGACTAAGTTACGTGTTACTTAAATTCCAAGTGTCTCTTCAAATATTTTACCAAACTTGCTTATTGCCTAAAATAGTCTTGCCTCTGTAAAAAGAATTCAAAGATGGTGTTTGTTGATTTAGCAGTTACGCAGTGCTATGTCTCAGCCTGCTTTTCTGGTTAGATGAGCAGTTTAGGATTTGCTTTTTGTTTGTGTGTTTTGTTTAGTTTGGTGGTTTTTTTTTCTTTCTTCTTTTGTATTGCTATTAATTAAAGCACATATCTTCTGTGATACAGGACTAGTTGATATGAAGTCAGTCTCAAAGGAAAAATATTCTTCTCTAATCTCTTGTGCTTACAGAAAAGGCTTATAGTGATACTGGTAATGTTTAGTTAAATTCATATGAGATTTTACATTGTACATTTCAGAGCATGGCATGTTAACACATTTGGGTGTATTACTAACTACTTACAGCAGCTACTGTAATTTCCTTAAGTGTTGTCTTCACCATAAATCAGACAAAGGTGTTTTACTTTGCTGCTGCATGGTATTTTCTTTGATTATGCATGTTGATAATTCCTATATGCCTTTAACAGAGAATATATTTTATGAAAGCAATTCTGAGTTGACACACATACATCAAGTGTAAATTTTCTGTGAGTTGATTCAGTAAGGTGAGTTGAGACTCCTGAAAGACACTATTTTTTTTTTTACTTTTTTTTCCTTTTTGATAATATTTTGAATCCTAACAACTGAGGTGTGGATAAAATTGTTACATCACATATATAGACCACTAATATCTGGATACAAATGTTATGTCAATATATTTGTCTATGATACATTATTACAATCTCAGCAAATTCTTGTTTCTGGTTTGAGCAAGTTCTGCCTCCCTGCAACCACCACTTTTTTCCCAATAATGCTGACTAGCTTTGTGGGAAATGGAAGTAAATGATCTGTATCAATACTTAAACCCAGAAATAATTACATAATTGCAATAAATGTTGACAGCAGACATCACTGTTGTTAACAAAGAGTGAAATGTGGACAAGACGTTCTGACAATTCATGTATAATAGTCTCTGGAGGACTTGGCTTTTCCTGTATATGGTTTGGATTATAAAAATGAAGGGTGTTTTCTTTTTTTCCTCTATTGAAAAATGCAGAGGATGACTTTCTCTGTAAATTATTTTACAGTTTAAAGGACTAAAAATATAGTATATAAAATTCAGCAGTTCTAACTGAAAAGTCAAATAATGTGAATTTTTGAGAATGCTGTAAATTATAAAAATATCCTAATTTTACAGAGGAAAAAGGGAGATTTAAAGGATAGAATTGCAGTATACAAACTCAGCTAGATAGACCTGGGGCCAGAGGGAAGAAAACCAGCTTTTTAAGCATAATGACATACTCCTCATGCTAACATTGCTGTGGTGCTTTAGAGAGTTCATGGAAAGCTTTACTTCACTGTGATTAGGAAGAGCTGTATTTTCTTCTGGACTGATGATTCTTAGTAAAGGATGGTAAATGAAAAAAACAAAACAACAACAACAACAAAAATCCAACCCACAAAACCCCAAAAAACGCCATAAAAGGCAGTCCTTAATGTTTCAGGGATGCTGTTTTATGTCTGTCACTTCTGCATATCACCTTATCCTTGCAGCAGATAGAAGCACTATGTGTGGGAGATGTCGTGCTTTCATAAAAGCTGTAAATCCACAGTGCAGATGGAGAGATACAAGTAAAGGTAAAAACGTGCTCTGAACTGTCAGGAGCCTTATTGTTCCTGCTTTTTTGAAAACTAGTATGTGGAATGGCATATAAAGAAATGGAGATGGAAGAAGTTCATGCCTAGTCCCAGAACTCAGTAATACCTTGCTATTTAAGCCGTGTTTAAGAGAATGAGGTATATAATCTGTGACACAGTGGAGAAGTAGCCCTGTTTAAGCAGTTGCTCTTTATCAGCAAAGCAGATTCCAAGGCTGTACCTGTTAGTCAGACTAGATGAAAAACAGCAGCATGACTCAGATGGATTAGAGAGGCATTTCATCCTGTTTTTCACTATGATAAAACTAAGAATTCTTCACATTTTCTATAAGAAATATTTGCTCATGAATCCAGTTCGGTAGAATAAAATAAGAAGTAGCATGGAGTTACAAAACATTCAAATCAAGGAATTGAAACAGAGTACCTTGTATTCCATATGGATAATCTCATAATTCCTTTTGGGTTTGTTTTTTTCCCTGATGAACCTTCATTGATTCCTTTCTGTTTTGACAAGGAATTTCAGTCCTTAGGATTTTGTAGAGTAAGTTTCCAACAGTTTTCTTATGTCTGTTTCTGAGGAAGATAGTGGAAATCCTGTAAATTTATGCAGAATGTCTTTTGTTCTAGTTGATTTCCTAACATAGAATTATCTACAATCTAACAGAAATTGATTACAGCCCCTCTCTTCCAAGAAGCATGAATACAATAGCAATGAAAAACAAAACTGCATTAAGCTAATAACAGCAGGAGTGGTAATATAATATTAGCATATACTCCTATTTATAGTTTATACCACCTAGCATGGTTTTAATATATGCTGTGTTAATGTTTTCCTGAGTACTGGTTTGCAACTTAAACTATTTTACTTCATTCTTATTGTTCTCAATATATTTAGTGATGAATACATTTTTTTTAAGAAGCTTCTGCAGTCTGGCAAGTAGTATGCAAAAACATCAGTGCTTTGAACATTGATTGTACAAACAAAGCACTAGATTCAAAAGAAAAGAAGAAAAGACAACTACATCTAGAAGCAAAATTGATATTGCTTATCAATAAATCTGATGTGCCTCATGGATAGGATTCAGAAAGGAAGATCACACAGCTGTGGAATTTGTTTAAAAGTCTTGCTGATGTATATAATAGCTGTTCTTGTGGTGTGAAGATACAGGGTAAAAAATTAAAGCACTTCTGTTTTGCAGACAGTGACTTAAGGAACAGAGGGAATTGCTGAAGTCAATTCTCAAAGTATTTGAACTAATAATTTTTAAATTAAACAATTTAATTTTAAGGTAGAAAGGATCTTCAGCTTCCTCTGACTAGGTGGGAACTGTCTATTCTGATTTCTAAACATAAGCTTTTCAAAATGAGTGTTGGGGTATATCTACATCCCAGCTTAAAATGTTTCTGAATTTTGAAAATCCATCTGGACTTGAATTTCCCTGTATGCTTATTACATGCTTCTGGCAAATTAGTGTAATGATGATACCTTGGCTTCACTGTACAGTGATGCATGCTCCAGGGAGCAGGCCAAGGGTAAAACACTGGACTGTCTTCACTTCATTATTTTTCTCTTCACTGAACATACACTAATGATAAAAAAATACTAAAAAAATGTTCTTTAACTTTATGGACAATGTAAAAGCATACTCTATTCTTGACATGCCTCTGAAACTGCAACAAGCATTAGCTAAACCATGTACTGCCAAGGTACACAGAGAAACACACTGCTTTATTCCCACATTGTCCTTTCAACCCAAGTAAAAAGATCATGTAACTATTTTCATTAACTACTTTTTAAAAAGACTTCTGTGAATTAGGATAAGAACCCCCTGTGAACCACTACAGATATTTCTGTGTTGATATATGGAGCAGATTGGCTAAAACTGGTTGATTAGTGCAAGCCAGCAAGTCTGTGCATGGTCAGCTCAGGTTACCTTTCCTAAATCTTTCCACATGTATTACTTCTCTTCATGTGTAAGGCACATTCTGTTGGCTTTCTTTTCTTTAATATAAATAAAGAAAAACATGTACATTTTAAAAAGAAGCAGAAGCCTATCAAAAAGAAAACACTCCAGTGCACATAGTTCTCCCCTCAGGGACAGGCTGAGAGGAAGAATGAATTGCACATGACAGCTGTTAGGGTTTGGTTTTGTTTAATGCATTGCAGGCAGACATTGGAAAGGGTGGCATCAAAATCCTAAACAAAATGAAACCTATCACTGAGCTATCAGGCAGTTGTGTGGAAATTCACATTGCTATGCTTGTATTATGCCTGTAGATAAGACTTAACATCTAATATCTGCCATTTTCTTCTTTAGCTGACACAAAATGCTCTATCTTTCTTTATTTTACCTGCTTATATGCCATGTAATGGCTGAAAGTCCAAGGATAGTACTAATCTGCACTCTTCCTGCAGCACTTACTGCATGCAAGTTATTGAATTTAAAACATAAATGTATCAAAAATAAATTTCTGTAATATTTAAATTAATCTTCATTTTCAATAATGAAATATTAAGAAGTACATCTATATGGAATACTAAGAAATATGTCTAAATGTAAGCACTGATAATGCAGATCTATTTAAAGAATTTATTTATCATTCCTTAAAGATGTTGAGGGGTTTGCTGGCTTTTTTTTTTTCCCCATGTTTCCTTCTTCCTTTACTTTATGAAGGTCTTTTAACAACCAAGATACAAGAATGGTGGGAGAAAAGTGGAACTTGGTGTAGATGGAAGGCAGAGCAAGATCTCATGCTAGCTGTCATCCCAACTAAAAAGCCATTATAAGTATTCCTGAGCATTATCTTCATGACAATTAAGACACCCTCCACTCTCCCCAAGAAATGAGTGACTCCCTTCCTTCCATTAATCCCTGAAGAATCTTTGATCTGGTATTTACAAGCATGTTCTTTGTAGAAAAAACTTTCTCTTCTTCCCATCTCTTTCTCACCTTCCATCTTCCTCCCGCTGGAATGTTTTGGTTGCATTGCCAGCCAGAAGTAGGCAGGAACCTGCTAACTGCAGGCTTCTGTTGGACAAGTAATACTGCTAGCTTTAAACACACTGGTACCTGCAGTTGAGCTAGACAAACAGATGGAAAAAGTTTAAAATAAAGCTGCATAAGCTCCAGTGAGGCAAAAAGGACATACTTTTTCAAGTTTTGTTAGCTTTATACAAAAACAGCACCCCAGGGAAGGTTCTGTCACTAAATTTTATAGGCCAGGTGTTCACCTGAACAAAAGCAGAAAGAAAGATGTGTTGTTTGTGTTTGTTTTTTGTTTTGGTTTGTTTTTTTGTTTTTTTTTTTTAAAAAAAAGGCGTGGGGGAGCTTGATGCTTTCTCTATTATGTGAATCCTTTCACAGAAGAAATCAACAGGGGTCCCAAAATGTAACTTTAAAACCAGCTTAAAAAGCTTCCTTAAAGTGAGTATTTAAATATTGTGGGTTTTTTCCACCTTCCATTTCCCCCGTGTTTCTTTTCTGACATAGAATAATAGTCTTAGATGCTTCTGAAGTGCTGAAAATTACTTTTAGAGAGACTTTTAAATGATAATAGATTCCCCCCCTTCATTTCAGTTTTCTGGAAGTGTTTTAGAATAAGATTTCAAAGTGTAAATGAGGAGGTATGAGACTGCAGTTATTTACAATGATTTATTATTTTTTTCTTATTTTATATTTTCACCTGGTTCTTTAGTTTCATCATACCTACCAAACTTGTGACTATGGCAAAAGCACACCATTTAAAACAGTACAACTGCTCATAATGCATAGAGTAAAATGACCAGGATCAGTGCTTGAATGAGTGAGTAGCTTATTTGAGTCAAGAGAAAAGAGAGAGAGCATCTTTCATTGCAAAAATAGATGTAAATTGAGCAAAATGTGGAGGAAATCTGTTCTTGTTAAATCATTCATTGAGTTTGTATTTTTCTTAAATAATATTGCATAAGAGTGACTTGTGGAATTTGGTAAATGGATTTACATTTCGTCGAGATCTATTGTTTGTATAGGGATACTGCTGCAACATAGTTCAGATAACTGTGATGCTGTTTCAAAAATAGAAGCTTTTGTAACATGTTGCTTTCTCCGTGGAGTCTAAGTGAGATTGCTTTGTTCATTTAAGTAGACAAAATTAACAGCAATGGAAATACCTCCTTGTGAAGGCTAATCACAGTTGAACTAGCGGCCTCCTCTTGAAAAATAATCAAAATACTGGTTGACTTTCCCTGGCAAGCATAATTATAACTTTTTCCATATTTGTCTTCCCATAGATACAAGAATATATCCAGTGGCTGTCAGGGAAGTACAAATACATTTGGTCATCTTTTCCCAACAGTGATATAGCAGTGCTTAGATGTTTAGTTCTGACTAATTAAATACAAACCAAACAATACAATACAAAACTCTGCACCACTAAGGTTTTTGAAGCAGTCAGTGTAAGTCAAGTTTCATTGCTTTTGGTTTTTATGGTTTAGTGTTCCTCCTGGTGTAAAGAATAGGATAAAGATTATATGGAACAGAATTACGATTAAGAGAACTATTAAGCTATAATATTTGATGGGAGCTGGCTCCATAATTTTGTTCTTCTTTTTCCATAGTGAGAATTTTTCTGAAAAATATTGGAAGATTTTTTTTTTCCCCAACATAAATAACATTTGTTTTGTTTTGTTTTTAGAGATGTAAAATTAGTTGAATAATAAGGCCTTCCGGTTTGAGTTTGAAAAATAAAACACAACATCTTTTTTATCTGGAAACTGAACAAAACACTGAAGGCTCTTATCTGTCCCAAGAGCTTTTAGTCTAATATTGTTCATGTAGAAATTTCTGAGGCCATATGGGCACCCTAGGTTTCACAGAATCATTTTCAACTTCCATTTATGTCTAACATATTGCTATGCACAATTGTAACTTGAAAGGCAAGAAGGTTCATTTAAGGTTTTTAAAAGTTAGAAAATTTCAATATTTTTCTAATAGCAACTTGTAAAATGTCTGTATTTGGATGAAATAAGATTGGTAGTGATTATGAGGCTTATAACTTGGATGTTAAATGCCTGAATTAAAAAATTATATTCCATCCTTAATGAAGACTTATTTTCTTCTCCCTCCACCTCCCAAACATTAACGCACTACCCCTAGTGTCTTCAAAAGCTTGTTGTGCAGGTGCTATATAAACATGTTTAAATTCCTTTGCTTGCACAAACATGAGGCAGTTATTCAGCTGAGTATCTGCAGATCTTTAAGTAACCAGAGCTAGAGTGTAGATATAGATTTCTTCTTGCAAAGAGAAATATATTTGAATAAAGTTTCTTTCATGTCATACTCCTCTAATGGAGTCAGAACTGTTTGATGCTACTTGCTTTGCAGGTTAGTCTGGTATTTAATGAGGGAAGTAAGCTGTGATAATACCCTGGAGATCTGGGAAACAGATCCTGGGAAGATGGTATTTCTTTTGCATAGTGATCAGCTCTAAGACTCTGTTTTAAATACAAAGAATATCTTGAAAGATAGCCACCATCCGTCCTGTGACAGCATTTGCAAATAATGATCTATAAGCAGTAGTGCACACAGTAAATGAGGTTTGTATTAATGATAAGCAAACATAAAAGGGACTTGAAATTTCACATGATAGTTTTGTACAAGTGTTCAAACACAGGTTAGGGTTACATGAGACCTATGCCTTATGATAGGGAAGATTTTTCTCATTAAAATTTTCTCCACCTGTCTTTACCTTCTTGAGCTAAAATACTAGAATGATTCCTCTTAACAACTTGCTACATAGGTGTCTACTCAGATTTTAGTTTGATCTCCTGACTGAGGAACTGGAAAAGTTGAGCTCTATGCAAGAACTGAATTTCCTTTTAATTTCTTACAGGAATTTACTTATACAATTATAGTTCCTCTTGGCGGAAACTGTTACTTTCAGATGTGTTCTATGAGCTGCTATTCTGGTTGGTTTTTATATGTTGTACAAAATTATTACTTATTTCCTTGCCTCTAAACTCAGGAAATGCTTACATTTTTTCCTCTTGAAATTGCCCCTTTACCTCTCTCACAAAACAAAACAAAGATATTATTGAATTCTTACAACAACTTATTTTATGTTTTATATACTTGCATTTAGCTCCAAGCAGTTCTAAAGGCTACATGTAGTTGCGTCTTAATGATATAGGATTGTAATTTAGATGACAAATCCACTTTGCCTTCTGTAACAAGACTCCCTCCTGTCTTGAGTAATAGTAGTTTATTTTCTTCTGATTATACCAACCAGATATTTTAACCTCTATCTAATTTCCATCTTACTGAGTCCCATTGTGTCAGTGCCTATGTTTATGTGGGATAAAGTACTCTTGCCTTCTTAGATGAAAGAGGCTGTATCCCCTAAAACCCAAGTACTTCTGCTGAGTCCTTCCCTTTTTCCAATTTCTTTTCATAGAAAAGGGAAAACAAAATGGAAAAAATGAGTCATTCAGCTTTCAACAGCTCTTCCTAAATTTTCCCTGCTGAGCCAACACAGCATTCATAGCTAGGAGACCTATTAAGAAAACAGCCACCTAGATTTCTTACCAAGCATTACACTTTACTGTTACTCCATAAATATGCATTATAGTTCATAATATGCAGTTATAATGCATTTCAATCCTAATTTTAATATCTATTGATCTTGCGTTCATGTTACTTGTGTTTTAAGCTCAATATCTCAGAATGCAACAGCTAAAGCATTTGGGAAATGGGAAATTCTGGCTCCATCGTGCATTGGAGGTTCCCGATTAAGTGACTGACATCTGAAACTATATATTTATCTACATAGAGAAAAACCTGGTAAACATTGTACATTTATTTCTGAGTATTTAATAAAAAAGTTGATCCTAAATAAGAATTTTAAATTAGGAAGTAAGTTAGATTTATTTTTCACGTCTCCTACTTTTAGGACTTTCTAGTACTGTTTTCTGTAACCATAGCTATCTCCTAAAATGCCTTGACTATTGGACCATTTTTAGTGGAGGTACAAGTTATACCACTATATTTTGAATTGCCAGGTAGTCACCATTACTGAAACAACACGCGCTATATAACAAGACAGTCAGATTTCCAAACTGCTCCTGATATCCAGAGGCTACGCTACTTAATTTACATTTAAAGAGCTGTGCAGAAATAAAAAAATAGAGCAACATATCATATGTCAAATTGAGTTTGGACACAGTCTGAAGCAATTAGGATTACTTCACTTAACAAAGAGAACACTCATGAAGACTGATATGGTATAAGGATATTAATTTGAAGTGGAGATTATAAGTTTATTTTGACATATGCAGAATATTAGCCAGACATATCACAGAAAAAGAAGTTCTGGGATGACAGCATGCAGTCTGACTGAGCATCTGCCTGAAGCATTCTGCAGCAAATTCCAGATTCTAACATCTGTCCAAAAAATAGGTAAGATGGATTTATTATTAAGGCACTAGGTAGATATTTATGGTTCTTTATTAGTTATTAATTCTGCCAATAAATAACTTAAAAGGAAACAAAGTTATGGTGAGGACCAGAAGAAAGTTATTTTCAAGGGCTTGTGCTGAATTATCACTTTCTGTTTGATTCCATTTTTTTTCATGGCAGCAGTAGCTGTGCTGTACCTATAACAGCTCTGGCCAAACTCTGCTCTGCCGTTTTCATATATTTGTAACCTCTTCCCAGAAAACCAGTGAAGTCAGAAGCACAAGGCCACCCAAATATGTCAGCAAGGGTCTTAGCATCTAAATATTTTCTGTAACGCATTCTATATGCAATGCTGTTCAATAGGAGAACACCGAACAGCTTAAAAATCCATGGAGAAGTGGTATGGCCAGGAGATGACTGAACAGACCTCTCTCCTAGGCAAAGATCTGTTTGTAGTGCATCCTGTGTGCAGGGCTTTTTCTGTAGGCTGTTAGGACACTGATCCTTTACTAGGATCAATGTAGCTAGACTGATTTTGGCTGACAGAGAACTGGGCCATGTATACATGCACTGACAATAGAGAAATGAATGCAGCATGTGTAAAAGGGATGAATGATATTATAGGTATTTGTACTGTGGAAGAGGGGAAGTTTCTTACAGTTAGCTTGTAGAATGTGGTGCCTAAGAACATGGTAAGTGAAAAAGAGAAGGAAAAAAAGGGATGCGAATAGGGAAGAAATCAATTGAAATTCCTTGTACTAGAAGCTACTTAAGTAAAAAATCTTGTACACAGACAACTCTTCCTCAGTAAATACTTTGTATTTTCTTATTAATTTAAAAACGTTATGTAAATCTATTAAATGATAAGCCCTTCTAAAAGTGCACATTTTTACTAAACCTGTGAAAAAATAGTGCTAGGTATGTAATCAGTCTTCCTGAGTTCTGTAGGGAGGCAGTTAATTGACAAGTGGTTTCTGTTAATTAATTTAGGAGAACAAAACAACATGGATGAATTACTTTGCTACTACTGATCTGCCTTTTTTTTTTCTTTTTTTTTTTTTCCACAGAGAAGAAAGAGATAAAAATGCATAACTAAATATCTTATTGTGGATGTTCTTAAACTATATGGGGCAAGATTAAAATGCAAGACAGCAAGTGAAAAAAAAAGTCAGTCTGTTCTCTAGAAGTTAATTCATTAAGATTGACCTTCTTGTAGGTCTTTTGTCAACATTTTTTGTCTTCCATCTGTGCAGCCACCGCTGCATAACATCCTAATAACTTCAGTGAGTTATTTCAGAGATGTATTTTTTCTGACACATGCTGCCTGAGGCCTCTCCTGAAAATATCATTCTCCAGATTTTGGCAATCACTTAGTGTCTATCATTCTTTTCCATCCTTCCAGTCTTTTTATTTGCCTTTTGAATACTTTCTAGGCAGCTGTTCTCATTGTCTGCTCTTAAATTCATCTTCATTTGGGAAAATTCATCTCCATTTGAAATAGATCAGTCCATTTCCAGCTCACTGATGTCCTTTGTTTGCAACAGTAAGTCACCCTGTTTGCAAAATGGAAGGAATCCTATGTGACTCATTCATGTAGTATTTGTCAACTTTTCTTTTTAGAGCACTTGTCTAATGGAACTTTTCCTCAAGGCAAATATAAACCCCATGTGTTCAAGATCAGAGGAAAGCAATGTAATCACAAATTTGAAGAATAATTTGCAGATGGAATTTATTAATTAAAGAAGGAATTTAGGTTGAATTGTAAGCATTATCTTTAAGACATTTACTGGATATAAAAATCAATCCTTCACACACTTAAGGTCCTCAAAACTGAGCTATTAAAAAAGTTCTCCAGAACAGAAACAGGCAAAACTTAGCTATTGGATAGAATCATCATTAGGCAAAGTATACAGTGATTTATTAAAATGCAATGTGAAAAATTGGTAGTAGCTCTTCTTCATATGTGAGAATGAAATGTCGCAAAAATGGAGAGAAACATTATCACTGCAAATGTTCAGAACCACATTTTCATTCTTTTAGCAGCAGGAATCACAGCTTTGTGTACCTCAGCAACAACCTGCCAATGTATTTGTCAGTATATAGTAACAGTTAAATCTTACTCTCATCATCTGTATTCTCACATACAGTATCATATTTAAGGAAAGAAGGGCTGAATAACGATCTTTTTTGTTTAGAGTAATTAACTGTATGGTCTAAACTATACCTCATTGTTACTGGTTTAGTCCCTTAGGAATTCATTTGTGCAGCACTTCAAACACACTCTGATATGGATTATTGAAGAGTGGTGAAACAGTCTCTAGTTAGTCTTTTCTGTCTTTGTCCAAGAAGAAAAAATTACTAACAGAATGAAAAGGTGGATGTTGTATTTTTCTTCCACTCAGAGGGGAAAAAAAGTCTCCAAAAAGCCATACCCTGTTGCCTTGGATAATGCTTGCTCTTTTTTCTTAGAAAAATTGTTAGAAGTGTTTTTCCTCCCTGTTTATTTATGATTGCCTTTTTTCTTGTTCTGCATAGTCAATACTATGTAAGAATTTCATACAATACAGACCACCGTTCAAAGAACAAATGAATAATGCAGACTCCCAGACACTGGTGTGGAAATGGAAGGACAGTGCATTTAAAGAACAGTCCATGTTACTTAGATTAGAGACTGTAGCTAAATAAAAATAGAAGTGCTGTTGGATTTAGCTTTCCCTGTCTAGTTTTCTAAACAGAGACTTGACATCGGTACTAAAGTCCCCCATATGGTGAAATCAGGAGAGTTAGGTACCTTCAAAATAAGATTAGAAAAACTCTTCACTATAAGAGTGAGCCACATATATCTACTCAATACTTGGTTAGTTCTGAAGTGCTCTCTGAAGTCTTTCATCTGATTTAGGAGTCCAGGCAGATATTTCTTTTCATTTGATTTAAAGAATCCACTTCTGCAGATAACTGTGAACAACACTCCGTTTCCTTAAATGCACTTTTTATAGAAAAAGCTTCACTGGCTAGAGAAATGAACAGAAGCTAGAAGCACTAGGCTGTTTTTAATACGATCTAGGATAGTGTCACAGGTGTGGATGCCACAACATACATTTGCTAAAATTGTGCTATTTCATAGCTTAGAATCGTAACATAAAGAAGTGAGATGATTTTTTTTTTCTTTTAAGCATTACTTATTTATTCATCCATCATCCATTAAGCAGTTACTTAATAAGTTCTTTCTGAAACACAGAAATTCCATCTATCCCCATTTTGACAGCCAGCTCAATATGAGCCAGCAGTGTGCCCAGGTGGCCAGGAAGGCCAGTGATATCCTGGCCTGTATCAGGAATAGTGTAGTCAGCAGGAGCAGGGAGGTGGTCATTCCTCTGTACTTTGCTTTGGTGAGACTGCAACTCGAATGCTGTGTCCAGTTTTGGGCCCCTCTCTACAAGAAGGACGTTGAGGTGCTGGAGAGGGTACAGAGGTGAGCTACTAAGCTAGTAAAGGGTTTGGAGCATTTCTCCTATGAAGAAAGGCTGAAGGATCTGGGGCTGTTTAGCCTTGAGAAAAGAAGGCTGAAGGGAGACCTTATTGCTTTGTACAACTACCTGAAGGGAAGTTGTAGTGAGGCAGGAGTTGGTCTGTTCTCCCTAGTGACAAGCAATAGAACAAGAGGAAATGTCCTGAAGTTGAACCAGGGGAAGTTCAGGCTGAATATTAGGAAGAATTTCTTTACTGGAAGGGTTGTCAGGCATTGGAATAGCCTGGCCAAGAAGGTGGTGGAGTCACCAACTTTGGAGGTGTTTAAGAGCCAGGTAGATGTTGTTCTTAGGGACATAGATTAGTGGTTTTGATAGGGCTAGGAATAAGATTGGACTTGATGATCCTGAAGGTCTCTTCCAGCCAGAATGATTCTATGATTCTATTAAATAAATATATACAAAATCAATGTGAACAGGATAGAATTAGTTCTGACTAGACCAATTAAAATAATACTAGTAAAATGAGATAAATATATACAAAATGAATGTGAACAGAACAGAATTAGTTCTGACTAGCCCAAATCAGAACAGTATTCAAACTTACTGTGTCAGTAGTACTGTGCTGTACAAGCATAGTACTTGTTGGTCCAGGTTTTCAATATTCTAATAAGAATTTGCAATTTTTGAGGAACTCAAACCCTTCGCTAACAGGATCAGATTTTTGAAGGGTAGTTATGACAGTCATTTGAAATATATAAACAAAACCTTTTTGAAAATGTATAACTCTGATGACTTAATAATTGTACAATAGCTGGTCTTTTTCAGGATTAGGTGAATTGTATGTGCTGAATGATATAGAGATCCTGAAGAATAAAAGCTTAGGCCACAGGTTTTGCCATGGAACAGATAGGAAAATCTGTATTATAGGAATATTCTGAAATGGTGTAGCTTGGATGTTGGACATGGATGAAAAATAGGAACAGATGATATTCCAATTACAGGTCTGAGACATTAGTGCTTTAAACAGAGCATGATGGAACAGAGAGGGGTTAGGAGGTGAAAACATTAAGAGATTAATTTTTTTACATATTAAACTTAAATTCATAGCTAGCCATCCATGAATTTAGTAAGTCAGAAAGATAAGCCAATATCTTCCCAAAGGCCTTGAAAAAGCACAGGTAATTTACTGACCGTAAAAAATAGTAATTTCTTGAGGGGGGTCAGGAAGAACTTAAAACTCCTCCATACACATATTTTTACATAACTGTGTGCTGCTGAAAGTATTCACGTAAATAGTATATGAATACAAGTTCCACACTGTACAAGTTTGTGCCCTACACAGTGATTGTATAGTAGCAAGTGGGAATAAAAAGAAATATTTTAGTAGCGTGCAAATTCTTTCATTCATTCTTTCAAATATTAAAGTGGTTTTCCCTTCCCCAGAACATTATTATAATAATTATTTTTGCAACTAATGAATGTTTTTCTTTGTGTTACAGGAGTGTCTCAAGGCAAATACTTATTTTTTTCCTTCATAGCAATATTTATACATACCTCAGTCCATAATCAAAGACTTAATGGTGTTAAGCACAATGCTGAAAAACAGTTCTTTCCCTCTGAGAGCAGAGGTCAGAACTGTGCCATACAATAGCATTCAAATAATGCATGAATGTGAATGAAATCTTCTAAGTGTCTTCAGTTGTCACCAAAACCTCATCCTTTCCTTTACTGCCTACTTAAATCCAACCTGCAGTCCATAAAGAGCCAGAAGCCTCTTTAGCAACTTATAAGACCACTAACTATAGCAACTAATGACAATTTCAATGTCTGTCTTTTCCAGACCCATATAATGTGCCAGAAAACTACTGAAAAGTGAATAAAACAAAGTTTTAAAAAATAAATTATCAAAAAAACCCAAATAAAGCAACAGGAAAAAAAACAAACCAAACCAACAAACCAAACCACCCAACAAACAAAATAAAACAACGGAACTAAACATAAGAACTTTGTTTATAATAACTTTTTATCTTGGAATATGAAACTTTAAAAGGAAATGTTGTCAGGTTCTTCTGGAAGATGAAAAAGACATTACAAGGTTGATTTTAATCATGTTCAAGGTCACTCAAGAATATCTTGAACTGACATGAAAAAGAAATGTTTCTGCTTTCTTCCTTGTTTTTGTACCTGATGAGAAGAATTCTATATTGTACTGGATGTTAGTCTTGGTGAAGAACAAGAGGTATAACTATAATAGATGAACAAGCAACAACCGATGTGCACTTTCAATCCTGTATTTTAATTCTATTTTTTTTATTTGACTTGAAAACCTAGATGATATTTTAGTTTCTGGATTTGTGAAAATACCAAAGCCATTTCACATTCATAAATTTTTAGATACCCCACATTGATATGTAAATTTAATGTAAACATGTTCCCAAAAGGCTGTGGTGAAATCTCATGTTAACGAAGTGATCTGAATGCACATCTTTATACATCACAGGCATGAACAGGGAGAGAACATTTTGAAGGAAAAACAGATCCTCATTTCTACAGCAAATAAAGTGCTTCATACGTCTTTATCTCTACAGCAAAAGAATAAGTTCTTCTTTAGCACTTACAATTTTCCACCATGGCTTTAAATGGAAGAAGCATCTTTTGTAGTTTCTGAGAGTCAATCAGTATTGTTTGCTGTTGGGAAATATCTATGACAATGCACAGCTGAGACGCCTAGAAAAACACTTTTTCATTCTACAGGTCTTGGGTTTAATGCATTCAGGAGGACATTAAATACTTTGCTAATAACTGTTTTATGAGATAGGTTTTGTACTATTAACATTTCAGGGACAGTTGGACTTGACGATCTTAAAGTCTCTTTCCAATCAGAAAAATTCTATGATTCTGTATTACTTTTAACATCATAGGACTTTAAAAATTCAGACAGTATAAAAGATCCAATGAAAATTATTTCAGAAAATTAATATTTTTTTTTGAAGGATAGAAAAACTAAGGGTTTTTAATGCAATTCTCCCT
>JANHFX010027209.1:1711-26347 GCA_027560015.1 Chloroceryle amazona
ACATCTAAGTCCACCAACAATAGCCTCCTTCCCTCATCAGCCCCACGGAAAGAACTCATGGACTCCTCAGAGTCCGCAGACCACATACTGGAAGTCTAGAATTGGCACAAATGTGCAATTTCTTACCCAGACTGAAGGATGTGTAACATACATGCAGCTAACAATCTATATTAAGCACACATTGCATATGCTTCATCACAGCAGCTGATGCTGAACCCCTGAGAAGGAATTTTATCCCTGACGTTGCTGAGAGCAGGATTTGGCCCATGTTTCTTAACACATAGTAATGCTGAAGATCTATGTTGTTATATTACTGAATATTTTTTATCTTATCACATGTAAGCTGACTAAACTAGGAGTTATTTATAGAGGCTAATTCACATTTTTACAGCATATGGATGTGCTTTTTGCCAGCTTTAGCATGAATACAGTTTATATTCATTAAGGCTGAGCTAGCTAATTAACCGTAGACAGAATTAGTAAAACGATTTCTAGTAATAGTACCTCAAGGTTGCCAAAAATTTCATTGGGGATTTCATCCACTGTGGACTTCAGATCTTCAGCAGCAACAACAGCCACAGAATCTGCCTCGAAGGACTCTGCCCCTGGACAGGGGTCTTCCAGGTAGCCCTCTTGAGCAGATGCCTAGCAGCAACCGACCACAAGAAATGTGTGAGAAGATCCTCCTGCTCTCCAGCAGACCAAAGGGCATCACCCCAAAGACATGCAACAATACAGGAAGCCTGCTTTTGAGAACTCCTGCTCTGACAGAGGCTACCAGGGTCTCTCTCTCACAGCCCAGGCCAGGCAGATCCTGAGGTTATGAAGCAGCATGGGGTGAGAGTCCAGAGTTGCTGACTCAAATAAATGTCCTCTGCCGACCGATTAATGCATTAGAAGTAATTTAATTCAATCTCAGAAGAGAATGCATGCTATATTCTGAAGAATAAATGTCATTAGTGGCTGGGCTCCAATGGGAATAAATGAGGTAAGAGGCTAATAGGAAAACAGCTTCTTTTTTTTAGGAGACTCTGTACCTTAGACTCTGTCTCTGCAGCTGTTGGTGATATTATGAATGGTGAATCTGAAGACATGCCTTCTTCCAGCAGAGCAGGGAAGGGGGGAACTGCAGGTTGGGCAAGTTCGGTCACATCCTGCCAGTATTAAAAAAAAAAAAGTAATTCGGGTTTAATTATTGCTCAGAGGTTTATTGTAGATATTTTTTTAATGGGAATGAAATGGCTGGCAAACAACAAAACCCAATACCTTTTTTGTTACTACCCAGGTGCTCAGAACTGGAAAGCATACTGAAAATGATTATAGATCAGCTTTAATTTCTAGCTGCATCTCAAGGGGGCCTCTTTATAATACTTGGAAAGAACAGATGATTTTCATAATTTCATAACACTGCAGAACTACACTCATGTAGATAATTAAGTTTAGCAAACATAGTGATAAGGTAACCTGCAATCTTCCCAACGCAAATTCATCACTTCTGAACAGGGCTCTTGTTGCATTTTGGAATTCAAGGTGACCACAAGGGTATTCTACCAAAGCTGCAGTCAAGTTGTGGTGACATCGCATCGAATAAGGCCCAAAGAAAAAATGTTTTAATGTATTTGACCATACTATAATTCAAGAGTTGCGAACGGTTCAAGGACCGAACACCCGCGAGAACTAGGGTAACAAAAGGCATTTTTGAACAAGCATGGAACAGAATGTAATAGGCAAATATTTTGGGCCTCTACCACAGGAAGTGCCCACCGAGAATACCAGGCAGATGTTCCAGTTCTGAGTCAGCTACTATAAACAGGATTTTGCTTGGATAGTGTAAGTCGACCGCATTAATTCACATCAGGGTAATTGCAGCGCCTATAAATTAATTTCCTCATACCTTAGAAATCATTGTGAGGTTGGTATTTGGTTATTTAGTTAGCTGCTACAGTTAAACAGGCTGAAAATATTAAAGGTTCTGTGCATTTGCAAAAGTGAAGCAAAGGATGACAGTAAACAGACACAGCCATTGTATTTAATGCGATAAAAATCACTTTTGTGGTCCTAAATGCTTTTCAGAAGTTATGTTTAGACTCTTGATATTATCTTCAAGATTCTGTCATGTGCGAGCTCACGAAAAAAAGCAGACAGTATTAGCCCATGTTTATAAGAACCCAGAAGGCTGACAGAAAGATTTCTAGTATTTAAGTGAGGAAAATCCCCAGATTTTCTAGAAGCATTTTCCCGTATCCCTTGCAACTCAAATTTTACAGCATTGTGCTAGTGCCTACAGACTCACAAAGGGAATAGCCAGAAAGTTTAGTTTTTGCACCAAGATGAAAAAGGCTGAAGTTTAGCTAAATGTTATTCTTTCTAAAATAAAGATTTGTTTTCAAATTACCTATTTTTTTTAAAACTAGAACTCTTTGTTTAGCAAATATTTACCTTTTCTCTGATTTCTTGCCTTATATTTTCTTACTAAAAAATATTAGCTGAATTGGATGAAAACTCACAATTACTTCCTGCTTCCTTGAAATAACATTTTTTGGTTAGTTAGTTAACTATTCAATCAAAAGACTTTCTTTCTTTAGATTAAATCGTTATTCCATTTATTCTCTCCAGTCCAAATTTCAAAAAAATAAAAAAGAAAGAATGTAAAAAACTACACTGGGTTAAAAAAAAAAAATCAATTCCTGGCTGATCATGGATAAGATTTTTCAGGGGTTCTGGTTTAGAATAATATTTTTACTTTACTGTGTGTCCTTTTAAAGAAAGCCATTCTTTACTCATCTGTTCCACGTCTAATAATAACCCTTGGATCATTAAGAAATAACTAAACTACAGCAGAATTAGTCACTTTAATGAGCCATCAGATTCTCAACGTTCAGCCAGAAGTTTTTTAAAAGGCTGCAAAACTTCACTGTAGATTATGAGGTATTTTGTTTAGTAATAATAAGTTTATGAGCATAACTACAGTTTACGGCCAAAATTTCGTGACCTAAAAATGCCATTCTTCATTGCTTCTTCCTATACATTGTGTCCTTAACAAGTCCAGGGGAAAATTAGAATAAATGAATTGTAGTGAGAGCCCGGAGCCAACAAACGTATTTAAATGAGTCCTTCTGATGCAATACTTTCCTTTAAAAAGTACAATTAAGTCTTTGTATTTCCTCTGAACAAAACCTCATGTTTAATAGTACCAATGGCTCTCTAGTAAAATCTATTTAAAAACAGAGGAGACACGGTAAGTTTTAGACAGTTACAGTGGCTTTAAAAAACGTTGCTAGTTTCTGAAGTCTGAGTAAATTTATGGTGAATTACTTCCACTGACCTACATTAACAAATTCATCCTCCTTTTTTTTTTTAATTCCTGAAGATTTGTCATTCTGTGAGCATTATTCACTATGACAAAGATGTATTACTCAACGTGTCCTCTTGAATCAATATAACTATCGAAATGTGAGAAACAGTTTGGCAAGATGAGAATGCCTTCAAATTAATTGGCAATATTTTCCTGCTCATTGCAGTTCAATGGGTCCGTGAGAATTCGAATAGAAAGAAATTGTGAGGCAGTTGCACAAATGTAGATGGCGTATCGCTGTCAGCTGCAGATAAAAGGATGCTCCGAAAGAGACTGGAGGGAGCAGAAGTTAAATGCAATATTCTTATTAATTCCTAGGTGTGGTGGGGTGCCAAAAGGCCACTCGAATCTGGACGAGTTAGAGCAGGCTAGAGGCTGCTCCAACATTCAGCAGAGGTTAATGTGGGAAACAGCATTCAGAGTCCCCTCTACTTTCCCACCCCGGTTGCATCAAGCCTCAGCGTAGTCACAGCTTAGGACTGTAGCTGGTGTTCAAAATTTGCTCTCAGTTTACAGCCACAATTTTTCTCTGGAATTCTTTCTAGTCCAAGTGTGCATAAAAAGTGACATGGTGTTCTGTCCATAAAGCCACATACTTTTCTTGTTGTTGAGAGCTAGCAAATTACCTTTTTTCAAACGCAGGCAGAGCAAAGACAATAAAATAGTATACAGGAAAATTTCTAAAACAGAATAATGGCAGGAAAGAAGATTGGTAAAGCATTCTAATAAATGAGTTCCACAGATGTGGTAGTTATTGTAAAATTAGGTTTGCATAACTTACCAATATACCATTAAATTTCCCCCCAGATGTTATCTGTTACTTAAATTAATTTTGCTTAAGTTACTATTATTGCAGATTTTATCCCCGCTGTATTTTATTATTTAAGTTTCTGTGGCATGAAACAAGCCCTGGCTGATGGCATTACTTTTAGTAATATATGTAAGAGGTTTTAGTATTATACAAATGGCTGCTGGGTACATCTTAATAGTCATAGCACAGAACGTTTGCTCTCAAAATATTATGTAGATTAAAACCAGCTATTTACTTACAGTCTAATTCAAGTCATTGGAAAGGTTTGCAGTATTTATGTATGTAGTATGAAGGGAAACAATCTACTCCTGGAATAAATATCAGAGTTTGGAAATTAGCAAGGCTAAGGTCAAGGTCAGTTTGGATTTAGTAAGGTACTTGCTGAAAATTACAATTTATAGTTTATGCTTAGTTATTTCATAAATGAGAAAAGAGACTGAGAGGGTGGGGTGTTTGTCTTTTTGATGCAAGGCTTTTGTATCATAGAAGCACTTTAAAACCACCTTTTCAACTTCCTATCTGAAATTCTGTACTCCTCTGCAGAGTCGTAACAAATTCTCCGTAATCTTACCAAACACTTGTTTGTAAGGAGTGGAAATAAATATCCCATGCTCAGCATGGACCATTTCTAAAGCCTTGTAACATTTTTCAAAGCCTTTCAATGGACATGGATTTGCTTTTATATGAATGACAGATGCATTTTAAAAAGGGTGTTCTTTGTGGGTTGTTCTCTGTATTCCTATCATCTGTGTTGTTTCTAGTTGTATGCCACAGGATCTTATGCTGCTAGAGACCTGCGCAGGCTTCTCTCTCATTTATATCTGTGAGATTTGCTACGAAACAAAATATTTAATACAGGATTTACATTAGTTTGCCATTCAAGCTAAGCATGCTCAGCTGCACAACTACAAATGTGCCCAATTTCAGTTGCTGGAATAAAAGGCATTTCCAAGATACGGTTTGTTAGCTGCCTGTATTTCCTGGGGTTGAATCCGAATGAATAACTAATGGACAGAGATGCAGAGTCTCACACCGACTCAAACCAGCCCGCCTTTTATTTTTTTCTTCCCTCTTTAACCTGCCAGCATATGCAAACACAACAAATCCTACCTGCCTTCTGAGGCATCGCCCACCAGTGTTCCCACAGGAGGCTTCTGGGAGGCTGCTGATAGCTCTTACAAATGCATTTGCCATCCTATTGTGCAGCAGTGCTATGCACAAGGTCCAAAGGACCAAAGGATATTACGAATGGATGCAAAAAGTTAATCCAGATATATGATCTGTGTAGTGTGACTATGATGGCAGAGCTTCCCTCTGAACACCGTCACTGGACACATTTGTATTAATATTTAAAGGAAAATTAACATCACTGAGGGAGTACATGTGGCCTCCGAAGCACGTTCCCCAGTTGCTAATGATGAGCATGGAAATTCTGCCTGCATGTTCCTGGGCAGGAGCTTTCAAACCACTGTGCCTTAAATGAGACAAGAGTTCAGTAAGTCAAAGGTACCCTGTATGCTCTTTTCCCTGTATTTCAGAATTCAAGTTCATGTGCAATATGCTAATAAGAGAGTTTTTCACGTTTCTGAGCTGAGCTGAGAATCAACTTTGTTGACAATACATCAGTAATTAATCTAGTCCAAAATAGCTATCTGAAGCAATTTGGTGCCTGCATTGACAAAACAGGATCTACTCCTCCCCCCCCAGGAAGCTGTAAATCAGTCAGTGACATCTGGCCTCAAGGACATCAGAGTCATCTCAAATGTAGTAATTTATATTAATGAACATCAATATTAATTTTTAAATAAAAAGAATTTGCTACTGCCATTATGTTTACATATGAAATCTTATTTATAGCTTGTGTTCCTCCTTTCCTACATTTTGCCCATAAATTATTGTAAGGAAACACACTGTCACAGTTATAAATATTTTTCCTTGGAGTTAAAGCTTTTACATATCCTCTTACTATTTTCAGTAACTACATGAGGGCAACAACCAGGATTTTCTTGCTACTGTAGGAACTGCTGCCAATTTTACTGCTCCACTGAGTAGAAAAGGGTGCTTCTACAAAAGCAACCAAAGCCTTCCTCTCTAGAGATATCTTAATGCAGAATGTCCTTAATACCTAGATTCTCTAAGAATATCCTAATATACCAGAAGAAAAAAAAAAATAGTGATTTTACTGGGCTGTAGTCATCTACTTCTGCTTTTACCAAGCTTCCAATTATTACTGCCAATTCGCAGATTATTTAGAAAGACAAAATAAGAGACATCAAAAGGAAAAAAAAAAATAAATCCCCAGTTGGCTTACGTGCTGAGGACACATCACTAAATGATTCACCTTGGAATGGTCACTCGAAATTCACACTGTGTTTAGCATTGCCAGATCTCCTAGAGTTATGGGAATACAAGGGAATCTCTGCCTTCATTTAAAACTAAAGTTAGTGTCTAGCTGTTATGGTTGCAGAGGAGAGAGATTGAAAACATCAATCTTGAAAGCTCAAAAACTAGACTGCAAGAAAAGGAACAACAATTATTTTTAAGTGACTCGTGATTTTTTGGGATCTGTCTCACCATTTTAAATGCTTGAAGTTAACAAACCCATTTTAAAATCAACACGTATAGGTTTTGAAGAGGGTTGAAGGATTATTTTTCTCTTTTTAGTACTTGAAAATGCAACTCTTGCATGGCAGGATTCATCAGAGTCCCCCCTTTCTGCTTCAAGGCATGCGTCAAACAAGCAAAGAGCAGGCAGCTCCTATTCTGGCTGTACAGTTATAGTCAGCAGGGATATAAAGCCATGAAAAAAACCCCAAACAAACCCAAAACACAAGAACCATTCCCACAGTAACCACCTAGCCAGAGCTATGAATATTAACAACTAAATAAGGCTTTTTTTTATTAGTCATGTGACCAAATTAGAAACCCATAAAAGCAGGTTCTGTTGTACCCAACGTACAACAGGAAGGCTAATATTTGGTGGCATGCATCTTTATCAGGCCTGAGCTTTCCATCGCCTTGCTGTACATCTCTCCAAACCATTTAGGTAGGAAAGATCTGACATGAACATTGAATGAACATTCGGATGTGACTGATGATTAAAATGTGAACGCATACTTGGCCAGGTGCATTTTGGTACCTCTTTCTGGGAGGAGGCTTCATACGTTTTATAAAGACGTGCTGCAGTTTCATACTGTCAGAAAATCAATTTGCATGAGAGCGTGTGCCTTTGGCAAAAAAATGGCCTGTAAGAATTAAATTGCTTAGGGGGGTGGTGTTCACCACACCTGCTTTAGGGGCATGGTCAACCCCCTAAGTCCCTCCATGCGGTAAGCACGGAGATGACTCCATCTCCTGAGATATAGTCAGAGGAGCAAAGATAAATGAAGAACTTATTAGTTGTTTACTGTACCTGCCCTGGACCACAGCAAGCAGAGCCTGCTACCTCTCCCACTGACTGTACAGGGAACATAGGAAAGCTGGGTTCCTCACTCAGGTTCCCTGTTTTGCCTGGTGCTGGGAAGTAGGAAATACTCCCCTTTTTTTATACACTGAACCGCTGTGGAAACTCGTTGGGGATTAACACCACCACACGTTGCTTCAGCAGCCCTAAGCACGTACAGTAGAAGTCAGACAGCTGTTGGCACCATCCTGGTCTGCATTTTCCAGGTGTTACACCCGAGACGCAGCAATGTCTCACCAACTATTACTGTGCCACAGGGCTTTAGGTCAGCTCGAAGACTGCCAAAAAAATGCTAACGTAGGCATGACTTTCTCCAGCATGTATGCCTGTCTCTGGCGTGTCTCACGCCCTGTGCACACCACTCAGAGCAGGCATGTGTCTACATAGCTGCATCTTCCATCGCCACATTTCTCCCAGCTCAGTAAACGCACTCTTCAGGCTTTATCTAAGCATGAGAGCAAGGTACATGAAAGAAAGGCACCAAGAAGATTCCCCCAAAACTAAGAAAACTTTAAAAGAAACTTTTGAAACCAAAAGGGTTCAAGGAGTGAGTGGGAGCTCCTGCTGAGACAGCCTGGCAGCAGAGAAAGAAACTTTTGCTGTCGATATAGGACTGTGTAACCACCGCCTCGCGCTGGCCAGAGGTCCCACCTCCTGTCTTTGTCTGCCACCACTCTCGAACAGCCTTCCCTTCCTACCCATTTCCTCTGAAACCAGCATTTGCTCCATGCAAGACTGGTCACGGACAAGCCCCTTGCACAACTGCCCCATACTCTGTGTGTTCCCGCAGCACCAAATGACAAAGGAGCGAGCTCTCTCTAAACGCCGCGCAGTCATCGGGTGCATTAGATGTGAAGAGGCTTGTCTATATTGATTCACCCCTAGCTGATGCTACAGCAAAAAGCTGCTTTAACATTTAAAAGGTTGCATTAAAAAAATCCCAACAACCTAAAGAATATTGATTCTGAGCTAAGAGGGGAAAAAAAAAAATTGCTTACACAATTTAAAAACTACAATATAGATTTTTTTAAATAAGCTACATTAGAAAACTTTTCAGGATATACGGTCACATAAAAATAGGTTCTTGTGTTCTTTGTTATTAGACCTAAAACATAAAGTCTTCGCCTGAGTGTGTAAGTTTCTGTTAAAACAACAATTTGTCCTGTGGACTGTAAATTCAATTACTGTTTTTATTGGAATCACATTTTGCTTTGGAAACAATCATGCAGAAAAACAACGAGTAACTTAGACATCTTAAAAATATCTCAAAACAGGCACGACTCTGAGAACAAATCAGTTATGGTAATTCTTCCACTGTGAACTGCAAGGTTTTTTAAATCCATTTCCATATTTTAATTAACACCTAGTTAAAAAAACCCCAAAACTCTTACTATAGGTCATTTTAATCACAAATAGGAAAACAAATTTATTTTATCAGAAAATTGACTTGACACTCTTTTAGGGAGTTAGTTTTCATGTTTTTATCATCAAAATAAAGTTATTAACATGCATTTCCCAATTTGGGAATGCAAAAGTAAGCCAATTTTTCTTTCAAATTTCAGTTACAGTTTTCAGTCACCTCTCTGTGTGAAACTAGTCTATTTTAACACCAGTGCACACTAAACCCCACACAGTTCTAAGTACTTCTTTACAACAGCTTTTCTGGATAGTTTGGATCTAATCATAGCCTGTTAGTCAAAAGAAACCACCACTTCCTTCTATGACACTTGAATTTCTACCTTATAATACTGTCATTCATGTTAAATAAAGATGCAGTTGTGGATAGGGGCTGGGTTAGTCTGGTGAATGCAAGAGTTAAAGCTTTGTGAAAGCCTAGCTTGGCTTGGTGGGTGATTTGAAATCCAGTAGGTTTCCTCTTGGGAAACTGCCAAAGCCAACCACACCTTGGATGATGTGAGGTTGTTTTTGAGAAGGTAACATCTCCTTACAGATTATCTCCTCCCACTTCAACTTGGAACGTTTCTGAGAAGAGTCATTTCCATTTCTGTTGGGGCATGAAATGCTTTCTGGTAAAAAAGCACATAAATCTCATTCTGCTTTGACATGTTAGGAAGCTTGTGACAAATCATATAATCCAATGTGGACATTTCAAAATGTTTAAACAAAGTGTGAGAAGAAACAAGAATTTCTACTGAATAATTTCTCCCCAAATTAACCTAAATTCCCTTAGCAAACCAACACTCACTTAACTCACCCTTATCCCTTATAAACTCTAAGTTAACTCCATCGTCTGGGAAATCACCACACCCACAAGTAACAAAACCAACAAACACCTGACATTTGTTCAGAAGAAGATTTCCACAGTCATACAGAATTTTAAAAGTCAGGATCAAGAGAAAAGGCTTCCAACTTTGAAGTGAAAATCTTCAGTCAGCTATAGGAACGGTGAATACAAGGGGTACCGGGTTGAATTGTGCACTACAAGGCTTTCGTCTTCTCTCCTTGTGCTTTGTGTTTCGGAGAAACTCCCTTCTATAAGAACGGGCAAAGACAATGGGATTATAAAATTTGCACAGTTTGCCCAATGAGATAAAGACAACGTGTCAACTTTTATGGAAAAAAATAAATAAATGAAGCAACGATGTCAAAGGGATTTATCTATTTATTTCTTTTGAGCAACACCTTTTCCCTGGCAGGTGTCTGAAAAAGAAACCTCCGAAGTACTTCAAGGGAGCAGGTGCCAAACAGCATCACCTTCTCTTAAGAATACACAGCCCTACCCACAAACATGACATTGCCTACTCTGAAGCTGCTGCCTTTCAGTCTAACCCTCTGAATATCACCTATCGGGATCATCAAATGTGTCCGGACTGCCAAGCAGAAAAGTTGAGGAGAGAGCAGAAAAATCACTAAGGGCTGGAAAGCTCAGCTGGCAATAGAGAGAATGGCAGGGTGGATGGGGACACTGGAATTCCACTGGTCTTGTGGAAGGAAAGACATCGATTCAGCAGCTTGGGGAAAAGCATGGGTCAGTGTGCAGAGGAGGAGAGCAGGAATGGTGGGACATAGCTAACGACAGGGTCGAATGTCTCCTCTGCAGAGAAGAGGCAGGGAGGCTAAACAGATCCATCTTCAACCCTGTAGTAGGAGAGTGAAATGCTGAACTGGACACATGATTCCAGTCTCAGATTGCCCTTTAGCCCCAGTTTCCAAGCATGCCAGGCTGCACCAAGCAGCTGGATGTCCAGCGTGGCTCCAACAGTATCTCTTGTCACCAAACCAGGATTGTAACTTCCTTTTCCACTAGACTCTTAACACAAAGATCATACCAAAGACGACACGCTAAAGACTTCAGGAGGTAGGGCCTAATCACTTCCTTATCTACATCAGGCTATTTCCCTCTGACAATCTCATTTAGCCAAAATGCCACATATCCTAGGTCCTTCCACCCTATGATTCTCTATTCCAATTTCAACACTTGGCAGAACATGAAGCAACTCTCACCACTGCTGCTGGGTTTGTGTTTTTGTGTTGGCCAGAAATATCCACCTATGTCTTTCTCCAGCTCACACCATCCGTGTTTCAGCCTAGGAGGAGTAAACCCAAATCTAAACTGACAAATATTTTTTAAAGAAGGAACTGATACCAAGAGCTGAAAAGAGAAAAGACCCCAAAGAGACCTTATCAAATATAACAGAGAAATTTGCAGTACAGTCCCTCTGCACACCCTATCTTCACGTTTACAGGACTGACTGGTTTAGATGTTCTTTGCAGGTGTTCATTATATGATGTATATAGATCCTAATAAATCATACTGGATGAACTGGATGAATTTTTCCTTGTGGAAAAAATAGACCTGATAGGAGATACCCTTTGAAAAACTTGGCCCCAAAAGCAAAGACAGTTTATTTCTCCATGACAACAGGTAATAGATAAATTTGTCTCTTAATGGGGTATTAGTCTCGAAGCAGCATCCTCCATCAGAGGAAGATCTGAGGTGCTCTTGCAATACAAGCGATAGCAATTTGAGGTTTTTTTAACACCCCTAAAATTATTAAAATGGTGGACTTTAAATAATTATATTTCAACCAGTCTTTTACTAGTTCTCTCCCTACCTTCCCTGATTTTAATTTTCTCACTTGTCAGCATGTCTTGGCAGTGAGAACAAGAAAGACCTCAAACCTTTGCTGATTGCTTTCCACGCAATCTGATTTCTATAAATTAGAAGTTGCTGGTGGGGAAGCAGACAGCAATACCCTTTGATCAAGATACACATCTTGATCTCTTTTATCATGAAAAAAAAACCCAACCAAAAAACAATAATATTACAACAACAAAAAAATCATCATACAAGCTTTTCGATCAAAGTGTGTCACTGTCTGCTTCCCAGTCAACATACTGCCAGTAAATTGGCAAGGTGCCCAGAAAGAGCAGGCAGCAGCTGGTGGGTTTGATTACCATCTGTATACCCACTAATGTATAAAATATCATGTCTCCATCTAGTGGCCAATGGCATTTAACTGGAAATTTCAGAATGGGTCGGAGCCCACTTTCTGGGGATGGCAGAAGGAGCTTCGCTAGACTGCCCGGCAGCAGAATTGGGCTCTAAAGTTGTATCACGTTGGAAGACTGTCTAAAATGAGAACGGCTTTGAAGCCCCTATGGTGGTTTCTCCCTGTGCTGGCACTTGATCTTGAAATTGTGTTTCCTCTGAAAGCATTCACAGAATATCCATTTCTGTGCTGTCCCAACAAATAAGCTCTTTCTAACACTCTGCAGCATCCTGGAAGTCTTAATGGCCAAAATTTGCAAACACAGTAGAGAGAACAGGAGAAGGAAGGTGACAGCAAGGATGCCATTAACGTCCAGAGCTCCTGAAATAAACAGTAAGGAACGAGATGGATATGCCAAGACCGTGTCTTCCTATAAGAAGGATTAAAATGCAGCATATTAAAGCATTGCCCCCCCAACTACTCGATGACAGGACATGCTAAATCCTGTAGCAACTTCCTCGTGTTGCCTCGGATAACGCCCTTAACTGAATAGCAGCAGGGGCAACACGAGATACACAGATCTGTTCTTCAGAAAAGTGCCACACAAGGAGTCCTTGGGACGCAGATTTTAGAATCCATGTGGTCACTCAAAGAAGAAACTGAGGCACAAGCCAGCATTGCACTGGCTCTCTCGTGATAGACTAGAGCAAAGAGTTAATAAAAGACAAATTCTACCACGTTCATTATACCACTGTCCCTTTCATCGATTACCATCCCTTTTGACAACGACTCTGCTAGCAATGTACTGACTGGACATATTTTATGCACAGCCGTCTAGTGTGAAAACTGCATCCCAATGAAGAACTAGCAGTACAGCAAAATGAAATAAAAACCAACAAGATCATACTATTGATTTTTTTTTTTTCCCATCCACATACGGACTAGACCTAAATTCCCTTAGCTTGAGAAATCTGTTGAGATGACCGTCCAATGTAACATGATTACATTTCGTTTAATGGCTTCTCTGGATGCATGATAGGTCCTAAAATAGCTCTTCTTTCCCTCAATATCTTTTAATAAAGTTGTTTAAGATGCATTTGGATATGACACACCTAAACCAGTTACAGTAAAGCATTTTCTACTTCTATCATATACTCCATTGCATTAGAAGCAAGTTTATTACTCTATAAATAATTCATTCAAAGGAACTTCAGTTTAACAGCACCTAATAGACACATCACTTAAGGCAGCACGTTGGCAAATTTCAGCTTTAAATCAGAAGCTGATCTGTTTTCATATTAAAAAAAAATAAATCCAACTGATCGGAAGCTTAATTTTTAGGAGCTCGGGCACGAGCACTTAAAAGTGAAGTCACCATATGCCGACAACTTTTGTTTGAGTCTAATCTAATTCCCTTTATTTCAACAGAAAATACAAGAGTTAGAAATGAAATGTTGTTCCCTCAACAGTTTGCTGTGATAGAGGCTTTATTTTTCAGGTCAGCAATCTTCGTTTTGATTGCTCAATGGGAGTGTCACAATGGCTAAAAAAAGAAGGCTCTGAAACATTAGGAAATAGAAACTGCTGACTACCTGGTGAAGGAATAATGATTTATAATATATGAATAGGGACAATAATTGGATAGCAGGCTGTACTCAAAAAAGTCTTAATTCACAGATCTGACATCAGAAAGTCATAATCCATTGATCTAACATCAGAATGATGGATTAAGACTTTTTAAGAACATGTAGACACGTCAGCTTCACGAGGATTCCGGGAATTGTAGTCCAAATTGTTTCACTGAGGTCATTTGAACAATTTCAGCTTCTTACAATAAAGCTGATGAAATAATACATCTGAAATGCAGAATTCTGTTGGATTTATTTTTTTCTTTCAAACCCTAAAAATCCTCCAGTGAAATATCACAGGTTGCCATGACTTGTGAGTGAAAAGTTATTATTTTTTTATATATGACTTGAAGCTTGTGCTATTTTCTTACAGAGATGGCAACGATTTTAAATCCTAATTGATTTGCATGTCAAAGAAATTTTGTATTCAGATTTGCAGGTGAAAAAAAACCCAAGGTGCAAAGTGAGAGAGTAGTTACCACGTTTTTCAGGAAGAGCACTGACATCCTATGTACATTTCTCCCACACTACTGCAAAAATATCTAATTTTTGACCTCTGACTACTTTTTTTCAACCCTGATTAGGTTTTAAACTGTCTCTGCCAAAAATAAGGTTGTAATGTGAATTCAGATGGAAGCTTTTATGAAAAGAAATAATACTCTTGCAGTATGTGGATACCTAGGGGATGAAATGTATTTTTTTTATAGAGAAGCTTTTGACATACTAACTCAAAAAGACATCTCGCCTCTTCAGTGAAGTACTTGGAGCTTCACTTTGCTCAGAAAACCAAACACGGGTTAAGGTTATTGAATAAAAAAATCATTAAAGTTCCAGAGAGCCTTTCACTGAGCATCACATATTTACAAGTAAACCACAATTTCATTCAAAAAATTCTATTACAAAATCTTCCAGTGGCATTTCCCCGTTCCAATTAAGTGAAACCACCTATAAATTGCCAACTGCTGCATTAGACTAATTCAAATGGGTAAGAGTACTTCAGAAAATGCTTTCTGCTTTGGACAAGTGTTGAGAATAAAAAGCCCGCATTAAATATCAAACATTAGTAGATATTTTCAACATATAGACATATTAAAAACCCTGAGACTAAAGTCTTTTCCAAAGGTATAAAAACTCTAAGTATACAAGGAACAAGGGCTAAACAGCAAAAGAAACAAACTAAACCAAGCCAGGATTGCCTATCCCTGTGTTTTTCCTTGCAAACCTCCTCTGTTTCTCTCCTTGTCTCAAAGGCTGAGTTTCTCCTCCTCTGTTCTTTCTCCCCTTATTTCCCTTCTTACTCATAAAATATTTTTAAGAGAGCCTGTTAAGAAAGTAACTACTTCTGTGAAGTTGTTTTGTGGGTGGTTTTTTGTTTTGTTTTGTTTCTTTTTGGGGTTTTTTGTTTGGTTGGGGTTGTGTTTGGTTGGGGTTTTTTTACTTGTGTATGTGCTCGTAACTAAAATCACTACGGAAAGGAGAAGTCATAGGGCTCTTTTACAATGGTTGAAATCATTTATTTCACTAAAACCCACGTGCATTGAGCAAAGGCATCCTGGGTCCGGTCTCAGCCCAGATTTCAAAACAAACAACGCCAACAGCAAGACCAAAGGAAGAGAAAAGACAGCTGCAGAACGGTACCCTTTTAAAATCTCAGTGGCTCATAGAACAAAAGGGAAAAATACTGCACTTTTCACAACAGTAGACAGAAGCAATTTACTTCAGTTTGACAACTAAACATGAAATGGCTAATAAAAATCACTGCCATGTTACACACACTCCTTCCTCTAAATGCACCTAATGTTCTTAGAGGTCTCACATAAAGGGATCACATCACTGAAAAGCAACCACTTCTTCAAAAAAGCCTTAAACAACAATAACACTGCATAACTGATCAAAAGAGAGTACCTCATTCGATTAACTTTAATGGGGACTTAACATTGGCAGGCTGTAATTACTCACTTGGAAGGCAGTCACGAGGACACCGTGGCCAACACGTTCTCTGCTTGTGATTTATGTGCTTGAGGTAATGACGTGCGGTCAGGGTATCAGTTTTGCAGCTTCTCTCAAAGAGCCTGTTGTGCTGCGCTGTAGCAGCATCAGACCATGTTCACTATTACTTCAGCAACAAAACATCTTCTACCTGAATTTTCCTTGGATCCTTTCCGACCTAATATTTACCCAGCTCGACTCATTTAAGCTTGTGACATCAAATGAGACCAAGTAGGGCAGCTACAGCCATTCCAAGCTGAAGAAGGAATACAGCCCTTAGGACTGCACGCAAGGGAAGACGGGAGCCTGGTGAATTGGTTGTCTCCTGATTCCTCCTCATTTTGGGACCTCTGCACTAGTCCTACCTCTTTGCTTGTAATTAAACTAGTTGTACCTTTTCCTGGTCTCCGCTGACACCGCTAACTCATGTCACATATATTCTAAAGCAGCAGTCAGATGTTAACTTTCTGTCTTTAATGACGTGTGCTTGAACCAATGACCTTGAAGTGAAAGACTGTGTAGATCTCCAGCATTCCCTTGACACTCCAGGCCCCTTCATTCATCTTGTTTATAACCAAAACCTGTGTGCAAAAGGAATGCTTACTCACAATTGCTATTATGATCGTTCTGCTGTGGCAGTAACATTCCTCTGAAAAATTACAAATGATGAACTGCACGGCTTAGTAAAATGTAAATCAAGCAAATGTTTCATATGAAGCCATTTCATCTTTTTCCAAAGTTTGGCAATTTTATTACAAAGCACTGAAATTGTACTTCAAGCCCTAAGGCTTGCAGTGTTGGAGCCTGTCTGATTAATGTAATTAAAAGAATAGCATAACTCAAAAATTATTAAAAATTAAATATATGTGGCCTTTTTGTTTACTTCCAACTGATAGCATGATTTCTAGCTCAAAGTTTTCACTGCTTAATACCTGACAAGCTGTTAAAGCACATCCCCTTTCTACTACTGTGCATAGGATTTAAAGAGCAGAGGTTAAACACGGCAGCAAAAAAGATGGGGAGCTCTGCTTTTGGTCACAGGGGCTTGGTTATCCCTTCTCATTTTTACATTAAGCGGGTGCAAAGTCTCATGGCAGGAGGGCATCAAGACGGAGAAGGGCAGGAAAATGCTTCCCTGGACAGAACCTTCCTCCCTTCCACAGTCACTGAATGTCTTGTCTTGCATTTTTCTACCTTAGCCAAGACCCAGCTTGCAGGAAGAGCCAAGCAATGTGAGTTAGATTACTAGACATACACAGCCTGCGAGGCCTGATCCAGAGTCATGTGCAATGGGTGCAAAGCTGGCAAGTTTGCGTGGCCTAAAAATACTTCCTTACACACTGTTTGTGAGAGACTGGCCAGCAAATGGTGGCTAACCTACTGAGGGATCCCAGAAGTCTAAGAGGTAGGTTTTATGGGACAGAAAATGAATTTTCTTCACTTTGAAACCAGAGGAAAAAAAAAAAAGCTATTTTTTTTCCTGCAAATGTTGCCTGGATATCTCCATTTTCTCCTGCACCAATTCTGCATTTTCCTCAGCCAGCACAGTGATCAGCAGCCCCTCCCAGCACATGAGGTGGAAAGCGAATGAAAAAATTAAAGCAAGCTGGCAAATGTACCTATATATACATATTTCATGTTAGCACAGTTACGCTTTAGAAATTATGGCAACAGCAATAGAATTCTGCTGCTGTGATCATGGATAATCAAAGCGAATGAAAAAAAAAAGCCAGTGCTGAAATATTTTCAAAGGTATGAAAGTCTTTACTGTTGTGTAATTTAAATTTACTTGCCATTACTTGAAATTTCCTTTCGTCTGCGTGATTAGAATTTAAATGCTCCCAAAGTATATTAACAAATATAACGCCTGTTACACTGCAGAAATACTGCAGCAGCTTTCTCTTGATGATGAAAACTAACTACACTCCTTAATTCACCACAGAAAATACAAAGCAAAAGTAGTTAAAATTATTTGAGTATGAAGTCTTGTTTGGGAATGATCCACATGATGAATTAATACAGCGCTTTCTACTCTACTTATACATAAACAAGCATATAGCAAAGCTACAGGAGTATTTTATGCAACTGTAAGTATGGGATGTTTAACTTTTTGCAAGAATAATCTGGAGTTTAATAGTTTTCAGCTTGTGGCCCTATTTTGCCATCATTACGTACCGTGGTAATGTAGTGTCTATTTTAGATACAAAGCTGGTAGATGCCCTGAAATTACTTTGGGTACCGCAGAGAGAGGATATCTGAATTGGATTGCAAATCCTAACTGCACACTCAAAATTTGTACCTGAGCGGAGTAAAACAAGCACAGACGTTAAAGATCTCCTCGTAGGTTATCCCATGATGAACTGGTCCACGAGTCTCCATCTCCACAATTTCTCTAATTTGCAAATTCAAGATGTCATTGATGAGTAGAAATCACTGCTTCCCGAAGACAGAGTTCAACAGAATATTAGTGGAACACTGAAGTTTTTATGCAGCCCAAGTAAATTGGGTCTTAACTGGGAATCTGTTGACAGTCAGTCTGACCCCTGTGTGAAAATGAAGTTGTAACACCCCGCTGCACCACTGCTGTTATTGTAGCATTAGGCAAGTTTAGGGTACTCTTAATGAGAACCTGTATTTATTCCCCCTGCCATACTGATCTTACTGGACTTGACACAGAGAATACAAGAGGCAAAAATGTATAAAAATGGCTCTTTATACATCTGAATTCCAGAGAGCAGGATTTGCTTTGTTAACACTCATACTACCTTTCTGTTACTCTTCATTCATTCGTCCCCAATTGATTTGGGAGAAAGAGAAAATAGAAATAATCAAATTCGATATTTCTGTGTAGGTTGGAGTTATTGACACCTACCTGATTAAGCAATTAATTTTGCTTCTCAAAATGGTAATACATTAACAGATAAGTGCTGAGGAAGAAAGCAAGTTGTCTTTTTAATTGTATTCACTTTGTTCGCTACGCAGTGGAACAAGAACAATTCATGTTACAGTCTGCAAAGTGGGAAATGTATTAAAATGGCAATCAAGAACTGAAAAACTTCAGTGTTTAATTCCCAATTCCCAGAGCAACCCCCAGTACCCTGCTAAACACACCATGTCCTGTTGCCTGTATAATGGAATTTTTAAACTTTCCTGTTTCCTAAATAAGCTCTCTTACTGCAGACTTCTCTGTTACGTTCTAATGCATATGGTTTGCTGCTTATTCATGTAAGTAATATTCCCACTACTATGAAAGAAAAAAATAATCCACAAGTTCTTATTTCATCTTGTACTTGTCAAATATAAGATTCTCCTAGTCCGTCAGAGTTCTAAGCTTGTCTAATGTCTGTCATTTGTATCCAAAATTAATAAAGTCTATCCACGCTGTATGATTCTTCAGTTGCTCTAATTCTGATTCTACACAATAATTTGTAATTTAAATTCACAAAAAAAAAATGTGCCAATGTAGCAATGTCTTTGCATTCTCACTTTTAATGGCTTGGCCTTTATGACTGATAGCCAGGTCCTGTTCTTTCCACTCATTACAAAGTTCCAGTAATGCTCGGGCTGACTGAATACTTCTGGTAATTTGATTATGTACCCTCTTTTTTATTATTATTATTATTTTCCCATTTAACTGAGGATTGATCAGAACAGAGAGAGACAATTAAATACACTGCAGTAAAACCAGTAAGAATAACAAGAGTAGGAACTGAAATCAAACCGGCAGTAGTTAGGAAAAAGAGAGATAAGACTGAAATCCTGTCTTTAACTTCTATTGTGGTTTGCTGTGCCAGGGTTGCAAAGAAAAGGATATTATTTTCACATTCAGCTATTCAGAAAGCTGTATTTGCAAGTGCAGCAAGGAGGAAGGGACAAAAGATAAAATGAGTAACGTTTGGCTCCTTCCATCCCGACAATTTCTTGATTTCTCCAACAAACTGTGATTATTAAACAGAAAGGAACGGTCCAGTATGGAGTTACACACCTAGCAACAGAATCGAGGGGTCATTCTCCAAACGGACACAAACCTCATGATGATTTTAGAAATCCCACCGGAGGGCACCGCAACGCACCACCGGTAGCACTTGAAAAAGGGAGGAAAGAAAGAAGCCAGCAACCTAGCCTCTAGCCCTCACTTTCTTTTAATCTAGGCCTGCAGGGGCAACAGGAATGCTACAACCTGAAAATAGTTTCTTGCAACGAGCCTATGTGAGGGTAAAACCTTGAAATCCTGCTTTCAAAATATGATGGTTGCAGGTAATTTAACATTTCCCCAAATGTAAATCTTCAACTACATTCTAACTCTCAAAGAATACAAAAAGCTGGCAAAGTATCTTTCTTAGAACAACAGAAAACCTAAATGGACAGAGATGAAAATGATAAATGGGTGTCATGAATACAAAATGATTGCTAAGAAAAACTCTTGAGAAAAATGCTAGGCAGATATTCAATGTAGAATAAGCTCTAAGGAGCATCCCTATCACTGCTCCATTTGAGTAAGCAAGAGTACTACACGGGTTGTTAATGGCTGCAATGTACTGCAAGCCTATTCACGACACACAACAGTCATGGAATCTAAAGATACAGATGTGAATCCCAGCCCGTAAGTGCCCGAAACTTGCCTACAGCCTTGATCAATCCAAATTTCAAGACTCCTCAAGCATGGGATGTTTTCACAACTCCGAGACCATATTTGGATGGCCCTGCTACAAATGAAGCGTGCAACAATCATCTTTATCACTCAGGATCTATGCCATTTCCTTTGACTGTGTTCACACACCAGATTTGATAGGCACATTCAAAATAAACTGCAGAGCAGCTGCACAGAAGATACTGATACAACAAAACTTGTACCAAGCTCACGAACACGAATTGCAACATGAAGAAAATAGAGCAATACATGTATTAGCACGTAATTCATGCTCATAAACTAATGGTCTGTGCTGTGAAAGCAGTAACAATATTTTCTACACTATGTTTTTACAGTATTGATGGATTCTTGTAGAACCAATGAAGAAGATCGGAAGGACCATTCATCATAAAATGTAGAGAGCGCAGTGTTGATGTATTTCAGCTGAAAACATCCACGGTTGTTTGGGTTTTATCCAGGACACAGCACCATCTGCAGTGTAACTGCAGAACCTATGGGAGCTCTGGCATACGCTTTGCATTCCGAGACAAAGACCAAATTTCAGGGTGAAATCAGTCCGGAAAAAAAACCCAAACCACACACACACACAAAAAAAATGGCAAATAATGTTCAGACTAACACTCACCACCTTAGCATCTTAAGGTCAGCCAAAGATTCTGCCCACTCTTACAAGCAAGAGAAAGAGAAGATTAGGTGTAAACAATTAAGTACTCCTCAGATGTTTTAAGTTGCTCAAGAGGAAATTCAGGATGACATCACTACCAAATTTTCAACAACTCAATGGGAAGCCAAACCATAAACCACTCTATAATAGTTTTAATCACAAAACATTGGAAGGATAATTTCCCCCTCTCCTCTGTTGCTAGCAACCTGTAAAGGACTCTTCCTTCAGGATCGCATGGTAGGATCACACTAGTGGAGGAACTTGGCCTTGGACCCATTCTCTCCTACACACATCACTACACATGGGCTACTTCAGCTCGTTCTCTTTAGGTGCTCACTAGGTACAGGGAAAGGAGGACGTGAAGAGTGCACTAAGCCAAACTATATGGCTCTCATTCCATTACCATTTGGCAGCTTCTTCCCATATTTCTGGTGCCTCGAAATATTGTCGCAGTGCATTTGGACCCTCATGAAAGAATCAAGCATTATGCTTTGGATCAAGTCACAGAATCACAGAATGACAGGGGCTGGAAGAGACCTCTGGAGATCATCCAGTCCAACCCCCCCACCAGAGCAGGATCACCTAGAGCAGATCACACAGGAACAGATCCAGGTGGGGCTTGAAAGTCTCCAGAGAGGGAGACTCCACAACCCCCCTGGGCAGCCTGTTCCAGGCTCTGTCACCCTCACCGTGAAAAAATTCCTCCTCATGTTTAGATGGAACTTCCTATGCCTCAGCTTCCCCCCACTGCCCCTTGTCCTGTCATCAGGCATCACTGAGAAGAACCCAGCTCCATCCTCCCAGCACTCACCCTTTATGTATTTATAAACACTGATGAGGTCTCCCCTCAGTCTCCTTTTCTGCAGGCTAAAGAGCCCCAGCTCCCTCAGTGTTTCCTCCTAAGAGAGCTGCTCCACTCCCTTCATCATCTTTGTGGCTCTGCGCTGGACTCTCTCAAGCAATTCTATGTCCCTCTTGAACCGGGGGGCCCAGAACTAGACACAGTCCACCCCTTTGCCAAATGTTTTCTCTATTTAAGCCCTAATAAGAACATTTTGAATTTGATTACACTGAACCTAAGTGGTGTTGAAGTCTTCCAAAAGTCTAGCGAGCTACAAAGAACAAATAATACAAACGCTGAAGAAAACAGTTGTTTTGTTAATATGCTATGTACACAGCTGGGATTGTAGGAATTTTACCCATCTGTATATTTAGTAAGCAAGGCAAATTACTATAAGGACTTGCCATTTCCTAAGTGAAAAAAAAAAATCCAGTAAAATTAAAAGAAGGCTCCCCCTCATCTGTCTTTCTCTGCTCCATCCCAGATAGACATGCACACCTCCCCCGTAGCCATGAACCACAAAGTAACTGGAGAGGATTCTTCACAGACAGATGTAATTTATAACAAAGACAGGAAAAGGCAACCCTAACTCCGAGCTTGCTGCCCTTCCTATAAAGTTCACCTCCTTACCAAGAAAAAGCAGAGAGTAATTTGTTTGGTTTCTGTACTCAACTCCTTTTTCTTTTATTGTGAAAAGTTTCCATTGTCCTTTTATGTTTTGATTATTGAGTAAGTTGAAAGACTTGCCAAATAGCCCTAAGATTGTTAACAGACCACTGCTATTTAACTTTGAATGCTTTAACAAAATAAAGGCAGAGTTCGCATTAATATTCTATGTCCTCATTTTATTTATTATCTTTTCTTTGAAATTTAAACAATTTTCCTAGCTAAGGTTTATTAAATGTAAGCCTAAGTAGCAATATAAGTTACCTCACATACCCACCAGACGTCCTATAAAACTCAGCTTTCTAATTAGTACCACCACATTTTGCTGAGCCAAGCATATTTTTATGAAATCAAAATAATATTTTATGAATTAAATATTCAAATACATCAGATTCAATGTTCAGTAAAAATACTTCATGCTGTAATTTATGACAAGTTGTAAAATTCAAGGTGAAATTAGAAAACATTCCAACTTTCTGGTGCATTTTTAAGAGGGACTATAAAGGATTGCAAAACTTCCCTGTTATTTAGGCTTCAAATACATTTGTCCTTATAACACCAACTAAAAGGATACAAATTAATAAAAAAGTATATTGACTATAAATCATCCCAGTAAAGAAATGCCACTCTGTTTATCTGTAGGAATAAGGTCAACGTGATATTCCTAACATAAGCTCGCTAGATATATGAATTTGATACATAAATAATCACCCACGGGGATACATTCCCATGAAATATCACATCACTTGTCCATTCCACGGATGCTTTTGTGGATACAATTTAATCTTCAATATGATTAAAAGCTGCAGATAAAGGTAGAGGATATAAAAATATTTCTCCAGTGAAGTGTAAGTTCATGGATCTCTGCCTGCCACTTAAAAATGATGCTGGAAATTTTGGAAATAGGGCAATTGCTCTGGCAAGGCAGTCTCCAGGAAGTCACACTGGACCAGCAGGTACCAAAATGGGACCAGCTGAAAAACAAAACCCAAACAAACAAAAAACCCCGACCAACTGAAAAAACAAGACCAAAACCAGAACAACAAACAAGCAAACAAAAAGGCAGCTAAATTTGAGCCAGCAAAATACACATGAAATACAGCACCTTCTTGAGTAACTCCTTGATCCTTGCTCTGTTACACGGAAGACTTTAACACAGAAAATAGTATTGTTCTGCAGTGGATATAATGCACTGGATTAATTAAAATAAAATTAAAAGGCTAAAATATTGGTTTTTTGGCAGATGTTTGGAAATGTTTGAACTACCTACAAAATTAGGATGGAGTTTGCTTTCTATCAACATGCCAGCAGCAACCTACCTGGTTCTCACCAGCTGATGTCCAAAGCATTTTGACGTGGTTTGTCGCATTGTCTGACCTAGCAACCTCCTTTCTAGATTCCAGGCCTTATGGACAGCCGAGGGCACACTGCTGACCCCAAAACACATGGATCTTGCTCCAGCAGAGCCAACCATGCTGTATGGTGCCAGGATGAAGCTTGAGCTCTGAAACAGTCTTCGAGAGCACTGCTGTGGTGTGAGGGAGTTTAAGCGGAGACGTGTAAGAATAGCAATTCTGTTAAAAGTGTTCTTTTTTTTTTGGTTTAAACTGGAATTAAATCAAACTGCAAAAATATCAGAATCTTCTGTCAAACAGAATTCCTGATCTTTGCTTAGTTCCAATTATTTTGTTATCTATCTGAATAGGTCCATTGAAACACAAGTTCCCAAGTGCTTAAAAAGAGGCGCTTGTTTAAACGTTGGCTGGGTCAGAACCACAGTGCTCAGCATACTGAAGGCATAGCCTCTGTCAACTATTTGGCATCTTTCCTGTCTGAATTTTTACTTTCATGACTTCACACATGTTACGGAATTAAAAAAGCAGGTTTGGTTTGTATTTGATGTTTCCTAAGAAAATAAGTTAAAAAACATTTTGTCACTCATTCTCTAAAGAGAGATTTGTAAAAGTATTCAGCATCGGCTTATGAGTTCCACTAACTCTCTGGAGCTCTCACTGGCTTTCAGGGCTGCACAGTTCAGCTACCAAGACTCAGGAATGTTAAACCTGCTGTAGACCATCAGCATGTGACCTACATGGAAGTCTAACTGTTAAAGG
>JANHFX010027209.1:26447-45206 GCA_027560015.1 Chloroceryle amazona
GCTACCAAGACTCAGGAATGTTAAACCTGCTGTAGACCATCAGCATGTGACCTACATGGAAGTCTAACTGTTAAAGGTCAGTATATCCCCAGTGTATTAAAGACAAGCTCTGAAAAACAAAGGTGGTTTCTACTGTGTAAGAAACACTTAAGATATTGCAACTAACACTGCATACAATTCCAACAGACTCTACTTTTCATTCAGACTAATTACAAGTCCTTCAAGATCTCTCTGGTTGTAGCCATAGCAAGCTTCAAGATCAAAGGACTGAGTATCTGTGATTTTTGTCACAAAACCCACTGGCTCTCCAGCTGCTTACTTCAGTAATCTGGGCTTGGGTACTACACGCTTCTGTAATGGGCATCAAAAATTTCCCCTCAGACATCAAAAGACCAAATACCAGTTTGTTAGTTTTAAACATGCATAATCATAAAATAATGAACCTACTCTTGAAGCTGTAGTTTTGATCTTCATAGCAGTAAAGGCTTGAGGAACATGTTTTGAAGAAAAACATAAATAAGGATGTGGAAATTAAAGAAAAATGGGATATAACAGAAGATCAGTGCGTGAAAGATACATAATGCCAGGCTAATTTCATAGTTTACTTACTATGATAACTAATTTTCTAGACAAAAGAAATGCGAGAGTCATGATCAATTCATGAGCGGGCAGGAATATCATCTGGATGGAACTGAATGCCCTTGAAGACTACTCACTCTTGTGTTCAATGACAAGTGGTGAGGTGACATTGCAGGGACATTGTTTTTTTACAAAACTTACTGTGCACTGGGAGTACCGCAGCTGGAAAATATGGTAATAAAGGAAAACTAGACCAGTGGACCTACGACAAGACAGCCGCGTGCCAGGGCAGCTTTCTAACTGGAAGAACAAAGACCAAAAAGTGAACTTTTTAAGCCAGAGTTTGACAAGTTTCTGAAGAGGATTATATACATTTTCCTACAAGAAAGTGGCACTACTGCTGAAAACTGAAGAGGTCCCTTCCAGTCCTATGCTCTTACTTCCTTCAGAGTAGCCTTGATGTCTTTTCCATGGTGGTATTTACAAAAAGCTAGAGAAAATCAACTCGGTGGTTTTTAAGCATTGCAAATATCTGAAATCTCCAAGCTTTGAAAAGCATGGGGAACGAGTCTCTCTAGTGTGAACTGATACGCTTCTGGAAATGTTCTGCTTTCATACATCTTTAAAATGCAGTTCTCAAGAAATCATGGAGCAAAGTTGTTAAAACAACGATTGATTAAGCAATCTAAATATGCAACACCTACCGAAGATTACATATCAAACTCAAGTCCCAGACTTCAGGTCATTTGCCATCAGAAAAAAAAAAAGCTTTATTAGCTTTCAAGTAGTATATGCTTCCTATCCACCCCCTTAAATTCAAACACTAAGGGATTTTGTTTAAAATTAAAGGGAAAAAAACCCAAACCAAAAACCACAAACCAAAAAACAAACCAAACACAACCCACAATTGGATAAAGACCAGACATCGTCCGAAAGCTGAATGTTTCAGACAGTAAGTAGTACATGGGAAGGCAGCATTAATGGAAACTGTGCTGGAACTCTAAATACAGAGGATGATACTAGTGACTGCTATAATACCGAATCTGCACTGCCATTAAACTTAATCTTCGATATTTTTATTGCAACCTGACCCACTATGACATCTCTAAAGAAAATTACATTGTACGTTACTATTTCAAGAAGTCAAACCTAGCTAGTCATCTGGGCCATAAAATAGCAGATTACTCCATCAGGCTGGCTAAAGCAACTAGGAATAAAACTAGATTTACCAACCACATTATTTTTATTAGGAAATGTTTCAAAGCAGACATAATCCCAAAAGATCTTAGCCTCATTCCATCCAAAAATACATAACAGAGAGCAGCAAAAACATGAACTGCAGTATAAGGTACAATTTGTAATTGTGAGAAAGAAATAGAAGATGTGCTATAATATATCAAATATATATCAAAGCAAAATAAGTTAACTGATCATAGCAACAGAAAATAATAAAAACTTCTATGCAATTCACGTATTAACAATTTAAACCTTTGTTATAAGATCTGACACGTGTTAATAGGAATTGCTCCACTGAATCCCTGCACATCAAGATTTAGGCTGTACTCTGAAATTGCAGGCTAATATAGGTGTACTAAATCACAGCTAGAGAGTAAAACCTCCACAATGGGCACAAGGCAAAAAACACTATCTTTAACAAAAATATTCCTGAAGAACTCTGGTATGTCAGCACTGCATGCATTTTATTTTGGATCGTAGCCACAGAGCAGCTAAACCAATGCTTCTCCTGTAATCATTCTAAATGTGGGGAACTGCTCATAACAGTAACAGAAAAAAAAGCAACAAATTTACTTGGCAATCTTAACACTTCTCAGTAACACCCTGTATCATCACGTTTCCTAGCAGGTATTCATGCATACATAATATATAGGTCTTTGTAGACCTGGAATGAAGGAGAAATAAGGGATTTGATAGCTGGAAAGGCAAGTTTTAAATACTGCCAAAGTAGGTTAGATGTGTGCTTTATCATCTAACCAAGCACTCGTGTCTTTCAGTTTTAACCATTTTTTTTTTTTCTAGGCAATGTGATCACCTCAGGCAGTTTGGTTTAAAGGCTTTAACTACTGCAAAAATATCTTTAAATTAGTCAGGCATTTCTTGCCTTTTTGTTTCTTTTTAAAGGCAAATACTGTCTGTATTTGACAAAGGTGGTTCTATTATGCTAGCTGCATCAAATGCAGGGTATTAACCAGCCTGGGAAGCTCTGCTAATTATGTGCCACATTGATGTAACTTAAATTTTGTTAAGTGGCATGGACACAGATATTGTATGCATAATCGGAGTTTTGAGTCATTTCCCTTTTCTTGTCTGATTTTATTCTACACAGGAAATGACAAGGTCATTTGGAAATGACTGCAGTGAAAGATCAAAAAGGAAACCTGATGGAGAACACTGCTGGTGCTAGAGGAAAAATAAAATTCTAGGAGTTTCCAATCCATCGCTCTAAGATTTTTCTGGAACACATACTGGGGTTTCTCTAAAAGGATATCCATTACAACACTAAGTACTGCTTTTATTTGTTGTAGCTGCATCTCTTTTAAAGAAGCAAGTCTTCTCATTAGGCTGTTGGGTTTTTATTCAGCAGGTAATACTTTTGGCACACACTGAGCACAGATTTACTCACTGAGCTAAAGCAAGCCATTTCACTCGAAGCAAATCATCTCAGTTGAAGCAGGTCATTTTGCTGACTTGTCTCAAAGTCTTCATTTGCAAAATGAGATAATACTGTAATTAAGCTCTTGGAACACCGTGGTTTTTGTTATTTGGGCAAATCTAGCCACCACAATTAGAGTCCCCCATTCCAAAAGAACAGACTATTATTGCTGGAGCTAGAAGAAAACTTTTTAGGCATTAACTCTCAGCTTAAAGATCATATGCAGCTGTAGGCCACGGTGGGCCTACACACAGATTCTGTTGTTTGTTGTTTTGCTGGGTTTTTTTTTTAGCTAAGACACTGATCTACATAGCAAGACAGCAGTCATCCTTTCAGCACAGATTTACTGCCTGAGCAGGCAGGTTTCTCAGTCCATCTCCTGCCCCCTTCTGTTCCTTAAGCAGATGGACCGCAGAGCATGGCATGCAACACCAGGCGTGCTCCTGCCAGAGCCATACACACCAAACCACACCAGCCCCACTAATTTGTCAGGGTTTGAGCTGTTCATCTACGGGTCTACAAACACAGGAGGAGGTGATGCTCTCCTTTATGGATAAGCATTTCTAAATATAACAAAGTTGTAGCAAGGAACGTGAAGTTTGTGTCAGGTCCACTTCTCATCACGTGTTAACACGTAAAACAAGTGCAAATAATGCTGTATATTTGTATGTGTAGTTTCAATGCCATGAACTGTTACTTATTGAAGAACAATGTATCACCCTATCAAAATAAACTCCACAGGAATATAAGTATTGATTTTCTTGGGCATTGCGGTGTGGCTGGACAAATTAAAGACTCTCTGCCATGGAACTCAGAATACAAACCAGATGGATTAAACCTAACTGGCACAGAGGTAAGATACGGTCCTTGAAGAGTTACGGCTAAAAATCATCATGAAGGTTTTTGTGACAGTTATAATTGTAGATTGTGATTGTTCTTTTGAGGGATCATCACCAAAGTAATTCACAGAAACACGTTTCTGCCATTCCCCAATGGAGGTGGTACCTTCAGCAGAGGTGGCACTCCCCAGCAGACAGACTGCACAGCAACCACTCTCCGTGGCCAGGACAATGTACACTGATCTCAGCCACTCAGAAAGAGGTTTTAAGGAAACAAAGACATTTCTTTTAAGCTAGTTTACAATTGATAAGAAATATTACCCAAATTTGCACAAGAAATTACTTAATCAAAGCCTCATTACAAATAATTTTGCCAATTAGAAAGTGGCAACCAGTCATTGATCTGGTCAGCTAATTAAAAACCCATCCCTAACGCGGTAACGTGAAGTTCTGCTCTGCTTATGTAATGACAGCTTTGTTACTGATTTCATAATAGATGCAATTTTAACCTACCTTACAAATAATGAGAATAATTTCCAAATACTTGCATCTATGTCAAGAAAAGTCCAGCTTTTTTATAACGTGGCTATTTGAAAGCAATGTGGAAATAAATTATCCCACATTGTTTCCAGAGTCAAACCACCAGCTCAAAGTGCAAAGAAAGATTTCCAGTGCATTAATTTTAACTCCACCGTGTACTGATAAGCTAAAATACAAGTGCCATCCAAAAAATTCCTCTGCCGTGCCTCTCTGAGCAACCAGTTGTCTCCTAATATAAATTATAAATGCAAATCCTTTTTAATGTATTGTAACATATATCCTCAAAGTGCAGCCAGGCTAAAGGAAGGTTTGTTTGATGAATCGAATCTGTCCATTTGATTAAAGGCCACATCTTGCATCAATGCATTTTCCTGTGTATTTTTTCACATATAAGTTTGAATTCCTGACAGAGTTTACAGTCAAGCCGATTCACTATTATTAACTAAATGCTTTCAAAATGCTGAATTTTGAAATTATACTGACTGTTTCTTTACAGTCAGTATAATTAACTGCTGGTGGCTACGGCAGAAACAAAACCCTGTACACACACATGCATACAGAAATACTAGGACTGTGGTCAGACTAGGCTGGGTATGCAACCTTTTCTGATTTCCATTGCTGATTTTAAAATAGAGTCTGACTCATGCATTGCTAATTCAAATTACACGCATCAACTTATAAATACATACACAAAAGAATTCCTGATTTAACAGAACTAACATCTTAACCAAGCAATGAATTTACACTTGTTAGAAATCCAAAATTAATTTTGAATACGAGGATCAAAACATCTAACTTGTATTCTTTAATCAGCCATTTTACATTAGTAATGTAGCAATGTTGACATGAAGTTGCTTTGAGCAATATAAAACATATGCCACGGTGCATTCATTAAACAACTCTGCTTAATGAGTTCCATCTATATAAATGACTTACCTCATTACTTATCAAAAGTTCTTCTCCACAACTGTGGAAGAGGTATTCATATCGTTTATAGTGTTTAAATAAGCTGGAAAACAAGAGAATATAGTACTATTACAGCTGTAAAAATGTAGATAGGTAACAATACTGAACATCCTGTTAAACTGAGAGTTATTCTCCAGCATGGTAATATTCCAATTTTTTTACAATAAATGATTTAACTTCAGATACACTCTGCAGAGTACTTAATTTACAAGATTTACTATCAGATGGCCATAGAAAATACAGTACGATACTTAACAATACATCCACTTTGTTCTTATGAAATTGAACCCTGAGAAGACAAAGTTCTTCCCTGAAAAAAGTAATTCCTGAAACACTTATCACCAGGATACTTATGCCTTTAATATCAGCAATAGTGGATAAGAGAGAAACAAAGCCAAATGAGCTGTCAGATTCTGGGATGGGCTGCCAGTCCAAGGAACAATTTTGATCTTGGAACACCAAAACAAAAAAGAATGGAAGCATTTATTCTCTCAAGGTCATGTTACAAAATCAGCGTAGTATTTCCTCAAAGGAACACTAAAAAAAACAAAACCCAAAAAACTAGATTGACACACTGGAGTTTTGTGTATTACAACAAAAGTAACTTTAAGTAGACTTTCTCGATGGACTAAAATATTTATCTTCCTTAAAATATAGACATCTTTCCTTTTCACATGTTTTAAATCATTTTCCTTGTTCCCTTTCCCAATGATCAACGATACGGAATTTGTTTAATCAGAGGTTTGGTTTGTCACAGTCCATCTGTTACAATTACTTGTTCCCTTAGAATCATGATACAGCACTTCTGGCTTCTGTCATGCCATTTTGACATATGATTTAAAACACAGCTCTGTGATTTCATAGCAAGTCCAGGCTGAAGAAGGATTCCAAGAATTTATTACGCTCCTGCATGATGCACCCATGAAAGATGCAGCGATGTCTGCAAGGAACATCTGTAAGCGGTCCCTGTGCTTTCCAGCTAAGGACAGACTGCAGGTACTTTTCTTAAGAGAGCCATCAACTGGGACAACAATGCCTCTTTGCTTGGCACTTACAAGGCCACACCTGGAATACTGAGGCCTGACGTGAGGTGGGCTTTGGACTAGATTGCCTCCAGAAGTCCCTTCCAACCTCATTTTTCCTGTGGGTCTACAAAAGTAACTACTACATCCAACATATGCGATAATCTAATGCTAAATTATCTAATGCAACTATCTAGCTAATGCTAAAGATGCTGCTGCTTGCTGCAGGATACCGTGCTGATGCTAGGAAAGCACATTTACAATACCTGTGCCTGGCCACACAACCCAGCACAGGCTGCTCTTCAGCACATGGTGCTCTCTGAGGCTCTCAGAGCTGTCCCCTGCAGGTGCCACCCTGGCTGACTGCCCCGTGGCTCTTCCAGCCCGTGAAAGGAGCTCGGAACTAGGAGAACAAAACGGTGGCATGGCCTGCCTCTCTTCCAAGGTAGCAGCACGTCTTCCAGCACTTAGTCAAATGCATCTGTGAAACTTCCAAAGACTTTTTTACCCAAATGGGCCCAGACCTTTTTGTACACATGTACAGATGCATTTCCTAATCTGGTGAGAAGTGTTATGGCAGCCTCATCGAACAGTTGGCTCTTTAAGTGCCATAATAAAAGTTTTATTCTACAGTTACATTTGATTCAGTAATTAAATTGCCATTAGTTAAAAAACAAATTTGTTTACCAACTTGCAGAGGAAATTTGGCTACCCTAAACTACAAGTTCCCTTCCCTCAGACCCAAAGCACACAGGCAATTAATTAAATTGTTACGATATTTGCCATTTCATTTTTATTGCAGCACTTCACCAAAGCATTCCTGCTGTGTTTCAGTGGAGATATAGAAATTATGTTTAAGCAGACTTCAGGACTTAACCTGGAAATGACTCACATTAATTTATGAGAAAACATGTCTCCCCTCATATATGCACCTACTAGGTGGTAACATTCTAATGGGGATTATTTGAAAAGGACCAAAAAAAACCTTATTAACATCACAGGCACACAGGAAATAAAATACAGATTTTTCAAACAGGATTGGTGGAATTTAAGATTGCAAATTTTTTTCTTTTAGTTATTCCAGTGCCTTGGAAAGGAGGCAGAATTACAGCACCTGAAAATCAATTCTTCCTTTACCCTTCTAAATGCGTTGTGATGTTCTTTATGGACTGTGTTACAGGCACAGATCATTTATAATATACCCCAAAATATTAAGTCATTTTTTGGATATTTCTGGATTTTATTTATTTATTTTTAAAAAGAACTCTGTTCAAGCTGGCACCCTTAATCCTGTACGTATCAAGGAAGGAATTTCCCCATTTAATGTTCTTCAAATCAAATAATGCAGACTGCTTTTTAGTTTGTATCTGTTGAGAACAATTAAAAAAAACCCCATATTGATATTTTTACATCAACATAATTTTACTCTTAGAAGTTAGATTCTTAAGAGTAGATGCCCTTATGATGTCATATGGAATCTGAAGGTGATTAACAATGACATATTACACTAACTCCACTGCTTCCTGAAAGAAAATGTCAAGATCTATGTTGACGTGTGTTTGCCCAAAGAGCAAAGATAAAAAGATGGTAACCATCACCTTCCACCAAACCTCGAGGTGTCATTACAGTTGCTGCATAGTTTGTGCCAGTGTGGTTAAGAATTTGTCCTGATTTCCATTATAAATCCCATGGGTTTATAGCTCACCTGGAAAATGTGATCTGAACTAAAACATGTCATACTAGCTTGAATAGAAAAACAAAAAGCCATGGGCCTGTCATTTAGAATTAAACCAAAAGAGTGAAGAACAAGAAAAGATGTGGAAGTCTTGTAGCTTGATTGGATTCACACACAGCTAATACTTTGGTGATAGTAGGATGAAGCACCTAATTTCTTGAATGTAATCCTTGCAACTATGAAGTAGTTACTTCATGGACAAGATGTATCTCAATGGATAATTTACACAAGAGCTACAGACTTATTATTTGGAAAGAACATTTGCTCCAAATAAATATATAAAAGGCATAGACAGGAAGGAAGAAGTGAAAGACGTTGAGTGAGACATCTCAAATGCCAAGTTTCCTTTTAGTTTAGGGCTAGTACTTTGGCAGGACACTGGTTTGCTTTGACTACAGAAATTTGAGATTTAAAGAGGTGTTCTCATTTCATAGGGGAAGGACCTGAAGTTTTTTATATTTTCCATGAAAAAGAAACAATGAAAAAAATAATAATCAAAGTGCAGGAGAAAGAGACAAACTTTATAGCCCAATCATAAGTGAAATCTCCTACGATGGGTTTAAATCCCACCTGAATCTGAGTACCCTAACCAGGAAAGCTATCAGCCATCCTATTATTTTTGCCTCTTTTCAGGAGGAAATACAGTTCTGCATCCAGGGAAGCAGTCCAAAACCACCTCTTTGACTTGTTAAACTTTCCTAGCAAAAGAACAATCAGAAAATTCCCACCAAGTCTATGTATGGATCAGTCGTGACCTTGCTTTTTACGCCCATCTGCCACAAGAACTTCCCCTCTAATACGTCAGAAAGTGGGCTGAAGGGCAACAGATGTAGCACACTGTAGGAGCAAATATCACAACAGTGCCTTTTCCATTTCCCCCAGACCTTCATGGGTGATAGAACAGCTTGAGAACCACTCTGTCCATCACGTACTGGAAACAGTGGTATATGAGAACAGCCACTGTCTAACTATGGCATTCCAGTGAGAAAGGTGAAGACTTTACACAGAAAGGTGTGATTGTCTCCTATCAGACCCTTATTTTTTTTTTCTCAGATCAATAACTGAATTACTGCTGCTTGTATCTCTTTCTGTGACTCAATTTAAAAGCTAAGACCTGCCACAAAATATTTTCACGCAGATACTGAACTTCTGCTAACTTTGATATGCAACATTTTTATGACTCATATATGACTATAGCCTTAATTCTGTAAAGTACAACTTTAAACCACTTCAGAAGTCCACTACAGCTGTCAAGGGCAGACAAATACTTAAAGTTATAGTATCTTGCTCAGTTGGAATCTAAAAGTTGAATTTTCTAAAAGCAAAGCAAGAATATTCTCTGCAGACAAGCATCCCCTTTTCCTTTTATCACTCAAAACAAAACCCAGCAGGAAGCTTTTCAACATAATCTTACATTTTTATACACTTGCAGTCTAAATTTACTTCCTGGGCTTGAACGTCTTTACTGCTACTTGCGTATTTTCTCTTCTTTGAAATGTTTTAAAGTTTGCTTTGTGCAATATGTTGGCATAGTGCAAATATATCCAATTAAATAATTTAAACTTATTTTATCAGCTGATTTCCCACCATGTTAATTGACTCAAATAAGAAACAATGGATCCTGTAGAGAGAAATACCTGGTATTCAAGTAATCGATGATCGCTTTGGCTTGTTCAATGCTGAAGAAATTCAAGTCACCACTTCTTTCTGAATCAGTTTCTCCTATTCCAGCCATTGCTCTTCCAAGTTCTTTTAAATTATCTCCTAAGGTCATATGTTTTTCTGCAAAGTAATCCCAAAGAACAAAAAATAAGTATAAACATGAAAGGGTGGGGTTTTTTTTAGCCCATTTTATTCATAAGACTTCTGGAAGTTTAAGAAATTACGAAGAAACTTAAAATGCAACAGCAGTCAAATGTTTTTTGTCTGTTGCCATTAATCTTATCAACAAAATGTGCATTAAAATTCCATCACAAAATTGCCAATCCATCTTCATAATGTAAAGGATCACAAGGAGTGTTTCAGATACTGCAGTTTGACCTCTTATGCAGAGATAACCACAGGCAGAGTAGTATGTAAATTGGAGATGCATTGTCTGTTTAAAATAAACTTGCTACTCTTCAGGTATTGTAAATGATTGGTTTTCTGACCACGCCCCTTGCCACATGAACCATTAGTACAGGACGAGATATTAAAAAGGATAAATAATTTCTAAGTGCTTAAGTCATAATTGATGAAACATGAATATGCATAACACTCTGCTCATATTATCAAACTTGGAGACATTTTTGCCACCCCCAAAACAGATAAATAAAATCAAGTGCTGAACCAGCTTTGAATTTAAATTTAAATTCTTTTTGTTACCCGTCTTGGCAAAGAGGAAAATCTGAAATATAACAGTGTTTGCTGACTCTTTAAAAAGAAAAGATTCATCTTTCTGATTGGAGTGTATTGTGTGTCATCAGTAGAGCCATGGTAGAGTTAAAAAAAGTAAAAGTCTCCCATTTCCAAACCTTAGTTTTCCTCTTCCAGCCTTAAATGAGTTTCCACTAAGTTATGAGTGTCCTCTAACTACTAACTTACTACTAACTAACTTACATACTACTAATTCCACTACCCTCTTACTATTATGGTCAAATCAGCATAATTTTCCAGGCCACTTGGGTCCAGCGTAGGGAAGAGAAAGCAAATGGTCATTATACAGAAGACATTAGCATTTTGCTCTTACTTGCAATGCTTGGTTTTGCAACTCGAACCAGCTGAGAACAGTTAATTACAAGGAAAGTCACCTCAGCCCTGGGACACAGCACACTTTAGAAGATGGATTATTCAGGAAAGTTAGCTGTGAAGGAAATACAAGTCGTCTCCTGTAAGCATTTACAAACTGCATTTTCTTTCCCTAAAAGACAGGTATGTTAGGGAAATCCGAATGGATTTTCACAGGACAGCAAAAAGCAAGTTCACAACACTTGCTTGCCAAACCTTATGTCTTTACTTCAAAGCATGGGGGTATTAGAGCTGTAAAAAAAAAAAGAAGGAAAAAAAAAGGAAAAAATAAAAGGAAAAAATAATACTTTCCCCACCCTCAGCCTTTGTCTGCAAACCCAATGAACTGTTTCAGTTGTAATTTTATACGTAGAAATTAATCAGAGGCAGACAGTGCCCTGGAAAATTTCAGCTTAAAGAGTTAATGTTTGGCAAACCTTTATGCAACCGAGATCCCATTCCTGACAAAAGTCAGTCGGCTTTAATAATCTGTTGTGCTACCAGCTTGTTTAGTACACATGCATCACATACAGCCTCACAGAACTCATTTCTGACATGTTTCTACTCCTCTCCATTGTTAGATTAATATAGTTAACATATGTTAAGATACTTTCTCACTGGAGACGGGAAGGACAACTTGAATTCCAGTGATCGTAAAGCACGTACATATTCTGTCAAAATTCCAAGTCAAAAAAGCCCTTGAATTAAATTACAATGAAAGAATATAATAACTATTATGAGCTTGATTTTAAATATTCATCTTCTCTTTGAATGGAACTGCTGAGTCCTTTCGCTCTTCCCCTGGGATGGACTTTTCTGAACATAATCACCTTCAAAGTGAATATTAAGTAAGCATTGTGATCTCTGAAAAATGGGTTTTAGAGGATGCTGTTTTGTTCCCACTAGACCCAAGTTACATGCTTCGTGGCAAATTTCCTCATAGCCAAAGGAGCTACAGTCTTTTCATGGTCATTTTTCATCTTTGGCAGTGCTGCCAGTTTACTTCCCACACCAGTCTTTATTTAACTGATATATTTTGCACCACAAGCGCAGCATTTGCCACACAGAAAGCTGCCTGAGAGTTGACCTCCAAGGATAAAATAAATGTAATTCACCTGTTGTAATGCTACGGGATGTACTGAATATCTCAAACAGCAGAGAAATGTGCCCAAGGCTACAGTGAGTCTGTCACTGAGACAGCTGGAATTGGAATTTAGGAGCTCCTTGCTCTCACTCTACTGTAATTATTACTTATTTTAACATAGCAAAGGCAAGGTCTCTTCAGGACCCGGACCTTTTGTACCACAGACTGTACAAGCAAAGAGTGATGGATATTCTGCTAAAAGGGCTACAGTCCTCTCTAACAGAGGTTTAAAGTCTGCCAATAAGAACTGTTTTCAGGTACAAGATACAACACACCAACATTCAAGAGGAAAATAAATCATTATACAATTACTTGTAATTAAATATTGCTTTATTAAAATACTGGAAAATATTCTTGCCTTCCACTTCAGGCATTTATTTTACAGGTTTTAATTATACTTACCACTGAGGTTCTCCAACAAGAAATTTAATAGATCCATGAATCCTGAGAGCTGTATAAGACTGAAGTTCATTTCTTTAGCCCACCAAAATCCTGCAGTAAAATAATCTAGCAAAACAGCTTCTTTCAAAGATGTTTTTAATTGCTTAAAATTCAGAAATTCTTCCAGCTTTCTAGAAGAAATTGCAGAGTAAAATAATGAAATTCAAAAAATAAATTACAGACTCCGAGGTTTAACTTAGTTTGTTTGTAATTATATCTCTAATATTTACTATTATTATACTCTATGTATATAACTTCCTGGAACTTACCTACATCACTTTCTAGGTATAAACTTTTATGAACATGGGACATATCAATTGAAAAAAGCAAACAAACCCCTGCAGCTTTCAACAGACACTATTTAAATGTTAAGATATGATTAATCAAATAAAGAAAATAAGAGCATTACAAAACCCGAAGAAATATATTGAAGAGTGCAGGTTAAAACAGTGTTTGCTCAGGAAGGGGTTTGTAGGATGGAATGGAACAATTAGTCTCTGCTTCCTACTACCACTCTTGCACTCTGAGATAGTTTTACAGTACTCAACAGATCTCAGTTCCCTTTCAAGATTACTTTTCTGTAGCCTCTGAAGAAAAATTACATTTGAAAATTAATGTCAATAATATAATACAAAATTACTGAAATGACCTGAAATATTTAGAAGTTCAAAATCCACTTTCATAATGGTCAAGGCATTTAAGAAGAGCTTTATCCTAATTTACTGGCACGCTGTGGAAATTTTTCCACTTACTTTAACTTGAAAAACTAATGAAAAAATACACTCCCTTGTAGAAGACCATGCTGCTGCTGATGTATTTATGTCTAATCTATCCAAACACAGAGTTAGTTATCTCTTCTATAATAATTCTGCACATTTTTCCCCATAAAGAGAGGGTATCAGGACTAAAACTTCCATTTGCAGTTCTTCCAGTATAACTTCAGCCATATCTTCAGTAGCTAAATTACACATTAAATAATCCCTTGGCTTCTTAATTATACCTGATGATGAAGGTGCCAGTTGTGATCACAGTCTCCTGTAAAAAGGCTGTCTTTTTCCACCCCCCCTGCTTCTCATTCCTTCTTAAGAAGGGCATTAATCTCAGACCTACTGATAGGCAACCCTCAGTTTTTTAGTGTGTTCACCAAGCCAACAGAAAGACATTGTCAAATAAGATGAGTTTCTTGTTTTTAATGAAAGCCTCAATAGCTAACAAAGTAAAGCATATAATCCAATTGGTTTTGGTTAAAACATGTATTCCTTTGTTCTGCATGACAAATTTGTATGGCTGCACACATGCAAGTCGGTTAAAAACACTTAACTCTGTACTGAAATAGAAGTAGATTGTGGCCAGCTGAACTTTCCAAGGTTTCAAACAGTCCATATCCTCTCTTTCTGAAGCTTCTGCCAACTCTGTGTTTTCACAATCAGAGTTTCTCAGGGATTTAGATTTTCTTGGATGCTGCTAACAATGCCAATATTCTGCAAGGCAGTATCCATCATGACTGGGACACGATGGGGCATTTAGATACCCCAGTTACCCTGATTGCTGCTACTTCCTTCACAGAAGGTGCTCCAGTCCTGCAGAGATGGACAGCAGTGTAAAAGTCCATGATGGATGGGAAAGCAGGAGATGAAAATCTGTATACAGACCTTTTCTAATCTTTTAACCCATGGCCTTCAAACTGCTCCTTTGCCTAGACAGGATGCACTGTGGTAACCTAACAAAATTTCACTGCCGCTGCTGAACTGCTGAGGGTACATAAAATACCCTCTAACTCTCCTCTGCTCAGTCAGCTGCAGTGTATACTTTACATTCCACTTCTACAGTGTGTATAGCTATATGAATATGCGTGATGAGCTACGACTAAGAAGAAACGTATGAGCTCTCAATGTTTTTCTTATTAATGGTAATGAGAAAGTTTCACAATAAATTGCATCATTAAGCACATTTTAGTCTCCAGTGAGTTGTACGCTTCAACCTCCTCTAAAATGAGAGGCCTATCGTGCCAGAGAAAACAGCAAATGAAAGAAATTTCTGGGTTTATTATTTGATGGGAACAAATTTTTTTTCCAGTTTTATTAAAATAAAATAAAATCCCAGAAATAACAACTTTTTTTTTTTTTTTTTCCTCAGAACAATGCAAAATAGAACAGAATATATTTCAGGAATAATATTTTAATAACTATTACATGGTTTATCTATTCAGAAGGACAAGGTTTGAATTTTTACTCCTCCTGCTCCCCAAAGTAGCCCAGTGGCCCAGCCCTTTGGCTTCATTTCACTAAGAATTTCCTAGTGGACACAAGTGCTCCTAAATAATTTGGGTAATTCCCAATCCTTAAAGTTTAAGTCTAGAGTCTCAGGTTGAGCTCCTGGCATCCTAAATTTAGCTGTTCCTAAGCACTAATAACAAGGGAGAGTGTTGCTACGGGAAAGACAGGATGGTCTTACATCAGAAGTCTTTGGCTGCCTCCCATTTCCCCAGTACACCCTACTGGCTACCTACTAATACCTTCTTAAGCTTTCCATCCCTTTCTGAACGTTTTAAACCTGTCTGATTTTTCAATAGCTCATGTTACACTACAGAATCTCAAACGTTTCAGCAAAAAAAAAGTTACCAAGTGAGACTTAGAGAAAACGCTCAGAATTGGCCTGGTCTTATTTACGTCTCAGTATTTCATTTCCATCATGTTTACTACCATCGTAAACTCAGAAACCATATCAATGTGAAATATCAGTGGAAAAAGAGTCAAAGAAAAAGCAAGAAATACAGGAAATGCAGTAAAGCAAAGTGGATCTGAGACCAACAGTATCTCTTCCTACCTTTCATGAAGCACATTAAATAGCAACGATTTAACTGACCAATTAAAACTAATGGTGCAACTATCACAAAAGAAACCAAATAAACAGACTACAAGTTTTATTTCATTATTATATTCGTTTTAGCATCGCTCTCATTGCCACTCACTTTTGAACTCCTTCTTCATTTTCTTCTGACAAAGCAGTAATTTGGGCAAGAGAAAGAAATGTCTGATGAATAACCTTCTTTTCACCTCTGGCATCCTGATCTTGGTCTTCTTCCTACATATGCATATGTATATAGGAAAGGGAAATTTTATTATGTGTTTTATTTCAGTAACATTTTTATTTTGAGGAAGTATGCAAGGGATTAATTCAACAAATGCCAAAAATGTAACACAGCTATAATTGTGTGGCAGCAACACAATAACCTAAGACATTTTCTCTGGAGAAAAGCTAGGCAGACACATGGAAAATAGTATTTTTATCCTAAATTCATGTGGGAACATAGTGACGTATCATGTGCAGCACAAGATTAAATTCACTTGCAAGTAAAAACAAGATAAATGTGCAAAAAAAAAAATCCCTGAATCTAGATTTGACCAATGTGATACTAGATTGCACAGTAATTAAATTCTAAAATCAGTTTCTGCTTAAGGTATTATGAATATACATGCACATTACTGGGCTGTTTGCTCTCCACCCTGTATTTGATTGCATTTTCCAATTTACAGTCTACAGCAACTTCTTCCCTAACAAAAAAGAAGCCCAAGATATTTGCTGCAACACAATGATGCACACATGAGGATCTGACACTACTGTTTCGGGGAAGGTCGGTATATTTGTAATATAGAAGACAGGTCTTTATAGGAAATAAAAAAGTGTACATGTTATAGGAGATAAGAAACTGAGCACGAACCAATAATGCAGTGGTCTTAGAAAAAAAACAGGAACATTTCATGTTATTTTGTGTGTGTCACTAACCAAAACCCTTAAATCAGTCAAGACCCCCCTTCTGTTTTACAATAGAATGCACAGGCGACAAAGTGAGGTGTCAAAGCACATTATGAAGTGTGAGATGAGGCAGGCTCCATACAGAGGTGTGTGGCAAGGGAACAACAGGCAATGGTCACAGGATAGAATATTTCAGTTGGAAGGCACCTACATTAGTATGAGCCAGCACAAGGAAAACTATTTCACTGTAAGAATTAGGTTACCCAGAAAGGTGCAAGAATCTCCATTCTCGCAGGTTCTCAAGACTCAACCAGACAAAGCCTGAGTCTCCATTCAGTGCTGGTCCAGCTCTGAGCAGGCAGCTGAACCAGCTCATGTCCCTGCCATACCTTCCACCCTCATGACTGTGACTGAGTGGCCTGCCCTGCTTCTGCACCGGGACGCAGAAACACGATCGTAATTTCCACATAGCAGGTACTCTTCTGCATCTGAGGCACTCGGGCTTTACAAAAATGCAGCTAGGCAAAGCTTGCAGAATAATGTCTCCAGCTCAGCTAGAGAGAGAGAGAAAAGCAAATGATTTCCTAACACGAGCTGATTTTTCAGCCTGAACAGCATTGTTCTGAGCTAATAATCAACTAATTCTGCATTGGTCAAGGAAAGTTCCCAAATAAAGCTACACTACTCCCCCTGCTGCTGCCAAACTGCAAGATGTGTGTAAAATTCTGGGACTAGCTGAATTACCATATTCCCGATTGACGAAACGAGACTGAGCGCCACAAACAACGTTTAGTGGACAGACCAGGGTTTTTCCTCTATTTAAGCACTAGATTGCTCTCATATGGACTAATATGAAAAACAATTGTTCCCAACTGTAATAAAAGTTAGCCTGAGATAGGGTGTCAGCACAGGAATGAAGTAAATGAAGGCTGCCTTCACATAGTTAGGAGTGTGACATTAGTTTGCTTGTGGTTTATTAGCAGTAATTCATGCAGTATAAAAAGAAGTACTCAGTATGTTGATATAACTGAAGCTGCATGCCCTAGCTAGGAAAAATAAAATAGCTCAACGTGCCAATATTATACAACTATTGAAAGATATTTCTGAATAATTAGGTCAAATACGAATGCTTTTCAAGTGCCCAGTAGTGTTGGAAACCTGTAGAACAAGAGATTCTTTAAATGTAGTGAGTGGTGAATGAAAGTATCACTAATACTGATGTTTTGGAAACAGAATTAATCCTTGCTCGTCTCTCTCTCCTGGGACGTTCAATACATAGCATATTTTACTCTGTTTTTTTGCATATTACCAGTCAATCAGGGAACACCTTACTGCCCATACTGCTTAAAAAGGCAAAATATTACCATTTTACAGGTATCACCCCAGATGGACTTTATCAGCACAGCATGAGGAATTGAGCACTGTATCAGAAAGAAAAGCATAAGAAATCTCAAGGCATGGTGTCTTTCTTCTCACCAAGCTATCTTCCAGCTTCTCCTCTGCAGTTACAGGCCAGGTGTGAATAAGAACAAAGGCCCTCCCTTAACATTCTCGACTACCTGCAAGATACTCCTCTGACATTCAAGATCACAGCAGTAACTCTGTAAATAGAGGTGCATAGAAAGTCTCAGGTTTTTCTCCTCCCACTGCTTACATCTCATGCTGTAAGAAACAGGTTAGTAGGTGAAATGTTGAACATTCTGGAAACCAACTTTTTCCCCAAACTCTTAATAATCTTACCCAAACTAATGCCTCACTGCTTCTTGAAAGGTATTGGGTAACAACCATCATGTCAGAAAAAGCCTGTCCAAAAAGGAATTTTCTCCTGCCTCCAATATGTACCTGGTGGGATACAGTATGAAGGTTTTTACCCTACACACCATGTCAACAGGCCCAGCCCACTTAACATGCTGATGCTAGGGCTCATCTCATTTGCTGAATGACAAACAGCAAGAAGGGTCTCTGGGCAAATTTGCTGAAGTCTTAGTACGTGGTGTTGTATTATAGCAATATATAAGCTATATAAGATTACAGAAGTTAATTTAAAAATAACTCCAGGTATCATAGGGCCACAGGGTGTCAGGGGTTGGAAGGGACCTTGGAGTTCTTCGAGTCCAACCCAGAGCAGGACCATAGAATCCAGCACAGGTCACACAGGAACGCAGCCAGGCAGGGTTTGAAAATCTCCAGAGAAGGAGACCCCACAACCTCTCTGGGGAGCCTGTTCCAGGCTCTGTGACCCTTACAGTAAAGAAGTTCCTCCTCATGTTAAGGTGGAACCTCTTGTGCTCCAGCTTGCA
>JANHFX010027210.1:0-39828 GCA_027560015.1 Chloroceryle amazona
GCATCGCTGCTTTCAGCGGGACCACTGCTTCACCGGGACTGTTTCACCGGGACTGCTACCACCACCCCAGCTGGCAGCGTCGGGTTGTATGCGGACTCTGTTTCGGGGTGTTTCCTTGTACCATTGAATCTCTCTTGTTTTGTATTTCTGACTTGAGTCCCTCGTTGTTTTGCTTTTCAAACCATTACAAAGATAAATGAATGTATTTAATTTATTTTGTAACTCATGGAATTTACCTTGGAATTGTTAACAAACAGAAGAAATTTAGCAATCCCAGAAAAAATTCTGACTGGGAAACAAATCAAATTTCTGTAACATTCAGGAAAATAAATCCTACTTTGCATTACAGAAATGTTAGTATTGTGTTGAGGTGAGACATGGACTGAATAATTTAGCAAAGCTCTGTTTATGATATGAATAGGGGACTCATTACAAGTTTGAAATCAATTATTTGTTTTTTTTTTAATAGAAGATATTCATGTCTAGTCAAACAATGGAGCCATCCTAGATGAGTCATGCTGCCATTTACTTTAGAGATCAGAGGCTGCTCTCTCTTTCTAAATGACACTGGAGCAGATTGAGGAACAGTGTATCTATTTAAGACATTCATGAGCATATATACGCAGCCACTGTAGTGTGATGAATTTTAGAGGTCATTGTTATTTATTTATTTTCAGAAGAGCCCATAATGCAGTAGGTATATTCAAATATGAAATATTAAAATATTTTTTTAAATCACATTAACAGCTTGTTTGTTTTTACATTGTAAAAATTACTGGAGTTCGATGTTCTGGAAATAATGGCAGATGTAATGAAGACAGACTTTTTTTTTTAAATATCCTGTCCAGGCAAAGATTTCATTTTATTGCTCATTTTGCTTTGTTGTTTAAATAGTGTTCTCACTGCTAAAAAGAAAAATTGAAGCTAAAATGGAAGGAGTGTTACCTCTGACAAGAAGAAAATTACAAACACCAATATCCTAGAGTTTCCTTGAAGTCTTCAAAACCCTCATTTACACAGGCACAGAAAAACATAGTTGTTCTGGTATGAGTGAGAACAGAACTAATTCTCCTCAGGGATTTTACTTTTTAGCTAGGTCTCCTCCAAGCAACTGCTCTTTCTGAAGTTAGCAGCATATTTTTTTAATGTCTGCTTCTAGCAGTGACAGCAGTTGATTTTTAGAGTTACTACCAAGGATTGATATTTAGAAAGGCTCTTGAGTATACTTGTGCCTATGGAGACCAAGGCCACTGTTACATCTTGTGTTCCACATTTGGAGGTGCAGAAACTAAAAGGCCTCACCTGCAGGGAGAAGCAGACAGGACAGGTGACCTTAAACTGACCAGCAAGCTATTCCATCCCGTATATGTCATATACTGTATAAAGCTAAGGGATGACAAGGGTCAATCTCTCTTCTTCTATGGCTGGCATCAGAGGAGGACTCTGTTCTGCCTTCAATCTCAAACTGCACATTCCTGAATCGAGTTTCCAAATCCAGCTCCTGAATCCAGTTCCCATCTGCTACTGAGTCCAGTCTGGGACTTCCCCAGTGCCTGCCCTGCAACATCAGGGGTGACAGTGATGTAATTGCCATCAGGGGGGTTGGTTTCAATATTTGTTATTATTATTTTCATTAAATCTGGTTTAAGTTGTTTTTCAATCTATAAGGCCCTGTCCCTTATTCCCTTCTCTGACCTTTTGGGAAGGAAAAGAAGTTAATACAGAACATCTGTCATTCATCTAGTGGCCAGTTCAACCCTAATCCTTGACAAAAGTCCATTAAGAGTCAACCAACCAGTAAGTATCAAGGTGTTCTGGAAATGTTGTGAAATGATATTGGGGTGTTTTCTATTTTTGATGCAGTATAGCTGATGGGAAATACATCACTTTCACTGTGCTTGCATGAAGCAAAACCAACCCTGTGATCATACTCAGTGTAGAATCATAGAAACATCTATGTTGGAAAAGACCCATGGGATCATCGTGTCCAACCTTTCACCCTACTCTACAAGTTCCCCCTAGACCCTATCCCCCAACACTACGTCTAAGTGATTCTTAAACACATCCAGGGATGGCGGCTCAACCACCTCCCTGGGCAGCCTATTCCAATATCCCACCACTCTTTCCATGAAGATTTTTTTCCTAGTATCCAGTCTAAACCTACCTTGTTTCAGCTTGAGGCCATTCCCTCTGGTTCTGTCACTAATTATCCAAGGGAAAAGACCAGCACTAACCTCTCTACAATGTCCTTTAAGGTAGTAGTATATCATGCTGGACAAAATAAGACCTCATACCTCTTCTCTGTCACATGCTTGTTGCAGCACCTGTGTGACTTTCTCTCTTAAGTGATTTTTTTCCAGTCCTCCAGGAATGCATTCAACCTTACATTCAAAGCAAACACACTTCTGTTCTGTGATGAACTTGGAAGATCCATTAAAAGCCATGAAACTGTGGCACTCCTGAGGAAGTGCCCCTGTTTTTCTTGTTTGTGGTCCTGGTCAATGGTTATAGGAGCACAAACTGTTCCCTGTGCTCGTGTTGAACTGTAATAAGAGGGAGGTAGAGCAATAATAGTCCCTTTTTCCTCAAATAAAAATGTTCTTTTCTTTGGAGTACGTGTAACTAGTGATTGAATTTCATAATACATACATCACAAGAAACTGTCCTCCTCTGACACATTTAGCTCCTATGCCCCATAATTTGTTTATTTGGTTGTTGGTGGCTTTTTTTTATTATTTTTTTTTAATCTCCTAGTTTATTTGTTATTACTGGACTAAATCATCTCACCTATAGCAATCAGAAAAGGTCTAGGGCTGTATAGGAGGAAGCAGCAGCAATGAATGAGGTTGAGGGGGTGGGATCAATTATTTTTTCCTATTCACATTCATCATGATACATACTCTTTAGGTTTCTAGATTTTTAAACAAAGGGGATCTTCCTTCTGTGTCATACAAACCTCAGATTATATAAGATGACCCCAACATTTTTGAATCAACTGTTAGTTTCTTATTGATTTGGTGCAGGTGTAACTGAAAGATATGCTAAAGATATCTAGTATTGATTAAAATATGTCAAGTGTTAAAATGACATTAATCTGTCATTAAATGTATATTCCCTATTCCTGGTGTGAATTTACCATCAGCTTTCAACATTAGACTTTAGGTTTTTTGCATTCTTAGATTGTAAAACTTTTCACATAACTGTGCATCAGCTAGTGATGCAAATATCTTTATAAAAGTGGTGTGTTGTGTGAGTATCCAGCTACTGGTGGAAAGCAAGATAAACTTCATATATTGTACAAGGGACATTTTGATACTTTCTGCAGGCCTTTAACAACGATATTAATTACATTTGAACCAGCTACAGACCCCAACACAATCCATTAGAAAGCTCCCTTACCGGTGATTCATTTTTGTGAGATCTCCTGTCAGTATAATTTGTCTAAATGCAACTTTTTCATGTTAATACTCAATAGAAGGCTGTGTTGTGCTAATGAAATTTTCTTACTAGAAATTGTAATTTCAAAGCAGTTATCTAGTAACCAAACTCATCATCTCATGAAAATATATTTAAAAGCTAATTGTAATAGAAAAATAAAAAATCCTAATATTTGTACAATTTGACTCTGTAAGGTATTCATCAGTTATATGAATAAGCTAATGAAAATTACTGAATGCTTTCAATTCTTGGGGATGCACATATCCATCTCAGATCCGAAGTATTTGGAGACGGTGTTTGTTTGCTTATGCTGGCATAAGAATTTGCTTGCAAACTTTTTTGTTGCATACCAACCCTAAGCTTAATAGTGCATGTCCTTGCTGTGCCAAATGTCAGAGGTTTGCTATTTTTGAATTCTAATGAAAATCTTGCCAATAAATCCAACATACCACCAGCAGCTCCTAAACAGATCGGAATACATTTCTGCAGCGTGAAATGTCTCTGCTACACACATTACTGAAGAAATGGAGGAGAAAAGCTTTGGAAAGCTACTTCCCTTGAAGGTAAGAGTGACTTCAACACTGCTTGTTGATAAATTTTGGGTTTAGTTACATTTTTAATCACAATATTGCACTTCAAAATGTGTGTGTTCCCTTTATACTTGTACCCCTTTATGGCATACAAGAGAATAGACTGACGTAAATTGACACAATGATTTTCAACCCCTTATTGACTCTGAAACTTTAGATGTGAGTTTGCAATGTCTTCTACCCATCAAGATCCTGTCTTGAAGCATTTATAGTTCATGTGAACTTATTGATACAATTTTAAATGTAACTAGATGGATAAGTAGAATATGAAAAAAAAACACTATCTGAATTTAGGAAGTTGTTCTTTCCAGGAGACATGGGTCATCCATTGGAAGTATAGGACAGTAAAACTGGCAAAGTCTCTGAGAAGGGGAATATCTCTTCCACCACTGGGACACAACAGGAGTTGCTGAAATATTGAAATTAGTTGAATTAGTTGAGAAAAATAAAACAGTGAGAAGCAAGTGAAGAGGTACAAGACAGAAGACATGAAGAAGTATCTATGGAAGAAGGAGAGAAAAATGAACATCCCATGAAGAGTAATAGCAAATACATCTGGAGAACATTTGATCTAGTGGAAATCTAAGTGTAACTCTTTACTTTTCGGGATTGTAGCAGCGATGTTCTATCTAACAAATGCACATCTTATGAGATTACTTGTCTGAGAGTCATTTTCTGTGACAATGATGTTTCTTGATGGTGAGAATAAGAAGGTAAAACAGTATGCAATTCTTTCTCGGGTGTATTGTTAAGGTTTAGGGTCAAGGTTGTCTGTTAGACCTATAACAGGTGCTGTTGGTTAACCTCTCTCCCTCCCAAAATGGGGAGAGAAAGGTAATAATAGAGAGAGTTATGAATTAGAAAAGAAAGCTAGAGCAGCTTTAATGAAAAACATCATCATAATAATATGGGATGTATACAACTATATACAAAACCAATATCAAACCCCACCACCCTGATGACAATTATATTACCAACACCACTGATGCTGTGGAGCAAGCATGGGAGAAGTCACAGACTGGACTAAGCAGTAGACAAGAACTGGATTCAGGACCAGGATTCTGGAAACAGATTCAGTAAAGCACAGTTTGGGAAAAAGGAAGAATGGACGAAGTCCTCCCACATATGACCTATATGGGATGGAATAAATTGTTGCTCAGCTTAGTGTCACCTGTTCTGTCTGCTCCTCCCTGAAGATGCAGCCTTTTACTTTCTGTACTCCCCAACATGATACACAAGATTTGCCAGTGACCTTGGTCTGCACACCCATTCTTCATAGTAACTCTAAACATGGGGTGCTATCACTGTTAAAAGCAGACACCGCCTGACAAAATATGCTGGTAACTCATTTGTTTTTTCTACTTTTAATTCATTAATTCCTAACAATAATTTTTCAGTTGCTGATCCTCTTTATAACTAATGCCATATTCCACAAGACTCTAGAGACTGCACATTTGACTTTGCAGGCTGAAGTCTGTTATAAATGCCCTCGGAGTTGCTCCATAATTTCCTTTTTTTTTTTTCACATAAAGCTAAAACCTTCCAGTTTCATTCAGTTTATTGTTGTAGGTGTACAAAATGCTTTGGATATTATGCCATTTAGTGCCATCCTAGCTTGCTGTTTGTGTGTGCTTTATTATTAAAGAAGTCTGAAGTATCTGCATCAGCAATATTAAAATAAAACTCTTCTGGTGACATTCACTTTCATGAAGAGACAGAACTCTTGAACATCTTCCAGTTTTACAGAAGAGTTATGTTCTTGATACCAGGTGTTCTTGTATCTGGCTGATGAAAGCTCTGGATTATCATTAGAATTCTGAAGTATCTTCCTTTCAATGGAAGTTAAACAAATCAGTGGTAAAGGGGACAGAGTCAGGAAGAGTGACCTCTTTTTTAACACCTAACAGCTCCAACTGCAGCTGATTTGAAGCAATATGCTCCATTTCCCTCAGAGAAGCTACCCAGGATATCTTTACATTGTTCTGGTTTGAGTTAGAACAAAACTAATTCTGTTCAGCAATTTGACTTTTCATCTAGGCCTCTTCTAAGTAACTGCACTTTCTAAAGTTACCGGCATGCTTTTTTCAGACAGCATCTTCTTCCAGCAGAGATAACACTTGATGTTTAGAGCTACTGCTAAGGGTTGGTGTGAGGGAAGGCTCGTGCTTATACTTGCACCTATGGAGACCAGGTCACTGCTAAATCCTATGTACTATGTTGGGGGATGCTTTAAATAAGAGACCACACCTGCAGGAAAGAGCAGACAGGACAGGTGACCCTAACAAGGCATTCCATCCCATATATTTCATATTCAGTATAAAGCTGAGGGATCATAGGGTCAAGGTCTCTTATTCAATGGATGGCATCAGAGGATGACTCTGTCCATTCTGCCCTTGATCCCAAAGTGCATTCCTGAATTGAGTTCCAGAATCCTGGTCCTGAATCCAGTTCCTGTTAGCTGCTGAGTCCAGTCTGTGACTTCTTCAGTGCCTGCCCTGCAGCATCAGGGCTAACGGTGGCATAATTGCCATCAAAGTGGCTGGGATTTATTTTAGTTTTGTATATTTAATTATTTTATTACTATTTTCATTAAAGCTGTTGTAGCTTTCTTTTCTAATTCATAAATCTCTCTGCATTATTCCTTTTCTCTTTCACTTTGAGAAGAGCTAGGGGTTAATAGAGAGCGTCTGTCATTCATCTAGTGGACAGATCAGTCCTAACCATTGACACTCACGGTGTCATTTCTTACACCAGTTTGGCTACCGTATGAAATAAGAAATAAAAGGATACAAGCTCTGTCACATCCACAATCCAGTGTTCAAATTGCAATAGTGTTGAAATGGTTGCCTGAGACAGAATTCAGCCAGTCATGTTCCTGGAGACACTGCCTGCTGTCTTGCGTGTCATGACTTCAGCCCTATCTTAAATCCCTGCATTGTGGACACTACTCTTTGATCATTCAGCAGTTTTCAGTTTTGGGATGGCATCAGAGAAATATGGCCCCTCAGAGAGCCCAGTTCCAGACAGTGTATCATAGCGTGCAGTAAATTAAATGGGTTCTCTCAATTTGTGCCCTTTATGTGCTACAGTGTCCCTACTTGCTGTGCTGTCCTTGAAATGCAATGTGAAATTAGCTCTCAATAGTGCAGTATGGCAGAAATCAATAAAAGAATTATGCCAGTGCATAGGACAGGCTGCTAAACCCTGGCAGCCCCAGCAGCATCTCAATGCATGTCATGATGAATGCTGAACTCTGGAAAAGAGAGGTGTCTCTCTTGTTAACAGCTGTAGTTCTGGCTGATGTGTTTGCAGAATGGCTGGAATATTGGAAAAGTACTGAAATATATCACCTGGTGATTTCTAGCTTTTGTATTTCCTGACTATGTAAGCAGACTTCAACTCACTGAGAATACAAGCCTCTGCTTTATTACTACACTGAAAATGATCAGAGAAAATCTAATAATGATAAATATTTTGGAGTATGTGTGTGTGTTCCTTCAAGGAAGCAGAATAATTTGACAGTGTAGATGAAACTTCAATTATATTTGATTGCTTTTATATCAATTTACTAAGTAATCTGGTTCCTCTAAAGTCTTCTAAAGACACTAAAGTCTTCTTACTATGATTTTTAATGACTTGTCCCGGGAAGAATGCAGTACTGTCTAAAAAAACGTGATTAGGACTTCTGGTCCTTTCTGGCTTCAAAATCCTCAAGATGCATGAATAAAAATGAATTTTAGTGATATAGATAATAGGAATATTAATGAAATTATTTGATACTTCTGTGTTACTGTAGCTACAGAAAGATACAAAACTTAGCAGAACAGGTTGTTTTCAAGGGAATGAACTCTATAAAAAAGAAATAAATGTTTTAATCATAATGCAGTGGGACAAATTCTATCCTGGCAAGAATCCTTTGAGCCAGACCCCTGATCCTTCTCCAATAATCTTGTGCCATGAAAAATGCAGAAATCATTTTAAGAGGCCTAGGAGAATTTCAAACTGCTGCAGAGATTGCAAAACTAGAATGCAATTTTTTTTAAAGAAAATGTTCATTCACTGGAAAATATTAAGAACCTGAAGCCTAAACTGGTGGAGGGAAGGAGTTACTTTGGACAAATTATTTCAGTATATTATATTATCTGAGTATAGATGTTGTACAACTTTGATAATATTTATTTCTTGAGCTAGTTTTGTCTTCAAGCAGATGAAAGCAGGCACTTGCATTTCCTCCATTTCTAGTTTCATCAAGGATTCCAGTTTGATATTAAGGGTATTTATTTGTGGGTGATTATGTATCTGAGGACCATGTTCAAAGTGCAGTAGAAATAAAACCTGAGAATGCTTGCAGGAGCCTCATTTGTTAACACGTTAAACAGCAATGGTAAGAAGAGAAGGAGAGGATTTCTTTTCCTGTTCTCCTGTTTCTTATCTACCTTCTGTTGCTATACAAAGTTCTATATCACCCCTTTGTCTGATTCCATATTGCCCTACATTGTCACTCAGTTTCTAGAGGAAAACACAAGAAAACAAGCAGATGCGCCAGTGAATGTCACCAGGCAAGCAGGAGGCTACCTGGTCAGCCTGACTTCTGCAGCTGCCAGGTTTTGAAGTCTTCCTTGATTGAAGTGTCCTGTAAAAGCAAAAGACATGAGAAACTTAATTGGGAACAGGTAACCACCAGAAATCCTCTTCAGGAAAAGTATAAGACTGCCCTTACTCCTTATTACAACGTCTTTTTTTTTTTTTGGTTGACTTCTCTGAATCCTGTCATGTTGAACTGAGCCTTCCAGGGCCGTGATCAACCTTTCTAATTTTTCCTCCCTTTTTCTGGCTTCTTCCTGACCTAATTTCCATCATGCACCCTGAAATAGCTCCTAATCGGTCTTTCTTCTCTGCTGACTCTCTCCTGCCGAGTCAATCAGTGGGGGATAAGGAGGAGAGGAAAGGAGGTGACATTCCCATGCCTGCAGCCCCACATAACTGGGGCCAGACGTGACAAGATCTCTGTTGGCCTCTGAGACCTGCACTTGCACAAACATCTTCCCACAGAGCTGCCAAAATGGTTCAGTGAAGAGCCAATGTCCTGGGAAAAAGGTGGGGATTCATTTAAATTATTTCCCTCAGAAAACATCCAAGATGTTTAACTGCAGCAAATCAATTCCGATTACCACCAGGTGGATTTTAGTTGGAAATTTGCTCAGCTTTCTGCCAACCTATCTACCCAAGGCAACCCTGCCAGAATCTCCAGTTTCCTGGGAAGCCTACTAGACACACAGCCAAAGAAGTCTCTTTGACTCTGGCTTCCAGATTCTCCTGCTTTCTAATTCCCCAGACATTAAGGTTCCTGAACTGCCCACCAGGAAAGTTTTCAGTGGCACAAGGGTTTCACACCTGTGTTGATAGGTGGCCAGGGAGATGAAATTAGTAAATACATTGCAACTTACACTTCTGGAATGTTGTGGGGTTTTTTCTCCTCTCAATATTATTGGTTGAATTTGAATTAAAATATAGTTGGAAAGAAAAATTTCCCAGGGCTTGGAGATTCCAGTTTTTGCAAAGATTAAGTTAAAAACTTTGTTTTGAGGTGGCACTTCAAGATACACATTATGTTAGCTGCTAATTAATTTGGCATATGGAATGGTACAAAATCCCCATTTTTCCAGGGGAAGGAAATGCTGTAGGAAGGCTAGAGAGACAGCCAAGAAAAACAGAAAAAACAAGCAACAGGAGGATGAGGAGTTAGAGGAAAAATTCAAGGTGAGAGAATGGCATAGTTTTTGAACAGTATTATGAGGTACAAATCTTTGGTTTTGTTGTTCTTTTCTTTTCCTACTATAAAACTTTTTATTTTTTTCAGTTAGAAAAAAAAATCTGAAAAGAACCCTAAATACATTTAAGATAGGCTTGCAAAAGTTTTGCTATATTGAACCATCTCTAATTAGTGTCCCAGAGTGAGTCTCAATGAGCCAATAAATTCTGAACAATAAAAATAAAAAACCTAGAAGTTCAGCTGCTACTCAAAGACAATGGCCTTGATTGCTACACAAGCCTCTTTTTGATATCAGTGGGATAGATACAGTGGTAGATTCACTTTCTTGTAGCATGTCGAGTTTATATCCTGCCTCCTGGATGAAGTAATTTTGACTTTGCTCACTTAAATGAATCAAAGGTAAGAAAAGATTTTTAAGCAGTGTCTTTATTTGTACTTGAAAATGAAGGTGTGAAAAATGAGCCTGTGCTTTAAAAATCTGTCTTTGTGTGGTGTTGAGGCCAAATTAGAAATTGATTTACATTCTCTCTTAACCTCATATCAGGAAATCACTTATAATTTGTGCAACTCTTTTTCTCTCTCTGAAAAGTTCCAAGTTCTGGCTCTGATGATGTCACCTCAATCCCAGTTCTCCAGCTGGCAGAGTTCCAGGCAGAAAGAAGTACATTAAAAAAAAAAAACAAAACAGTTTCCAGACTTCATTCATCAAAAATCAAGGAAGAATAGGCTGGAGGGACTGGTGGATGAAAACATAAACTATTTGTTTTCTTTTTGAATGTCTAGTAAATGTTTTCTGGTATATTCTATCTAAATAGTTTTTAATTGTGTAGTTCTCAGTACCCAGCTAAGCATTTAATTCTAAACAGTGTTAAATAGGAAATTAATTTAATCAGTGTATTTTAAGGTACTTGCACCTCTTTAATATCCATTTGAAAATCTGAAAGTTGGCTGGATCCCAAGTATATCTATTTAAAGGAAGTTTCATTGATTTCATCAGAGCTGCACACATTTACACCAAAAGAAGTTTTGACCTATGTTGTCTGAAAAGCATGGCAAAGAAAGGTCTGGATTTCTCTAAGCAGCTATTCCCTTTTCTTGGCTTAATATTGCACACATGTTTTCTCACTTAAACTTTGCCTCATTTGGCTTTGTTTTTTTTTGTAGCCTTTGAAATTATTTCCAATGGAAAAATGCAGCTGTTAGCAAGTTTTCCTAAAATGTACATGGAACTAATTTTCCAAGCATTTCTCTCAAGGACTCTGATGTATCTACAGAAGACTTTCTGCCAAAAGGATTTTTAACATAACTAAATGATGAAAAAAAATAAAAAAAAAAAAAAAGAAACTGAAAAAAAAAGAGTAGGGAGAAAACATCCACTTGCAAGGCTAACAAGAAGGAAAAAATGACTTTTAGTAGTTCACATTTACAAACTTGCTTTAAAGTAAATCTTGAAACTCTCTCACCAAAAAGGATATTTTGCAGAAAGGAAGTGAATTTTTAATGTAAATTAAAACAATCAGAGCTAAAAAGTTACAGTAATATGACATGATCTAGAATTGTATAAATATCATCACCTTGGAATCTGTTTTTCTATGTTGTCTCTCTGAATCATATTTTCAAAGGCACAAATGACTCACTCAGTGTAAACAAACACGTCACAAAGTGTCACCTTCTTAGCCTATATGGCAGCACAAGGCAAGGGCAGTCAAAAAAGAAAATCTAGGGAGGAATAGGTTCTCAGAATAAGAGGAAGCAACATTCAATTCATGTATCCTTCCTGTCTCACTCTATTCTCTGAGACGCCAGTGCTGCAAATTATCCACATCCACCTCCACATAAATTGCAATACGACGAACCTTAGTTATCACAGATGAGGTTAAATAACAAAATTATTAGGGGAAATAGACATAGTTCTAAACAATCCCATTGGAAAGAGACAACCATGCAGTTAAATTTTAAAACATCAGTCTACTCTTGGCTCTGAACTATCTGACTACCACTTGGGAATGTATCTTAAAATTGTCTGGGACTGATTCTTTTCTGTCCTTATTCTGCATTGTAATTTACAGATTTTTAAATTTCAAGCAACTAAACAGGAGAGGTTAGACTGGCTCTAGTCCATTCTTTGGATAATTTAGAAGCTTCACTATGGAGCATAAAATTGTAGAGAATTATAATTTCACCTCTTTATTAATCCCAGCAGTAAAATATGTTTAAGATACTGTCTGATCCCTGTAACTGATATACAAAAACACGTCATGAATTTTATTATATTTATCCTCATAGTAACACAGAAAGGAAAGTGTTATCACTCTTATTTTATCGATGAGTAATTAAGGCCACAGTTTCACATTAATGGAAAACCAGTGTGGTGTAAAGTTGCTGCTGAAAGGTGTGGTCTTATTCCTCCTTCTGTACCAGCTTGCTGTTTCTGCTTCTTTTATGCAAGCCTAAGTGTATAAGTCCCTTATGCAGCTAAAGTTCCGGGATGCTTATCCAGAAAGGTAGGAAGACTGAAGAATTTGCCCTTTCAGCATCACTTAGTAGATAAATTTAGCACCACCCTAAATGCACCCAGTGGCAAGAAACTATTTCAAAATTAGGAAGCTGATTTCAGCTTGCCTCAAACGAGTAGAACATTCGTGACAGAGCAAAAAATTAAATGAGCTCTCACCTCCCATGCCACTTTTCTAATTACTTGGTTCCTTGCTTTTGCTGCATCTACTTTAGGAATTACATGGTGGGTTTAAAGGGAAGACAAAATGTTATAGTGAAAATCACAATTATGAAGTTTAATACACTTTGTTACAAACAGGAACAATTCCATTTATATCAGGAGTAAGACTGAGATGATAGATTCATGATACTGGGACTAGATTTTGTGCTTTTTTTCCTGCCTCTGGTGACCTCCATTCAACAGATCCTTAATATTCTGTTTTACTACTGGACTGTAGGAGGGGCCAAGCAGCAAATGGAATCAATTAAATGATCTACATTAAAGAAAGACCTTTTTCTATTTTGATCAGGAAAATGTTACTTTTATATTACTGCATTTACATTGTGTCAAAATAACCTGTAGGGAGGAAGAATAACAACACTGATTAGGTCAAGAATTGGAAGGCAGTGAGATAGAAACTGTGTATGTCATGTTTACATTAAAATCAGAATATTTTCAAATTATGGTGTTACACTTGTGGTGGGTTAACCCTGGCTGGATGCCAGGTGCCTGCCAAAGCTGCTCTATCACTCCTCTCCTCAACTAGATAGGGGAGGGTAAATATAACAAAAGGCTCATGGGCTGCGATAAGGACAGAGATCACTCACCAAATACCATGTCTGGCAAGACAGTCTTGACTTGGGGAAATTAGCTTAATTTATTACCAATCAAATCAGAGTAGGATAATGAGAAATAAAAACTAAATCTCAAAACACCTTCCCCCATCTCTCCCCTTGTCCCAGGCTCAGTTTTACTCCCAGGTTCTCTAGCTCCTCCCTGCCACCGCCACAAAGGGACAGGGAAAGGGGGTTGCAGTCAGTTCATTACACATAGTTTTTGCTGCTTCTTTCTCCTCAGGGGGAGGACTCCTTACACTCTTCCCCTGCTCCAGAGTGGGGCTCCTCCTTTGTGTGGGGTCCCTCCTTTTGTTTGTGAAAGTCCTTCACAAACTTCTCCAATATGAGGTCTTCTTGTGGGCTGTAGTTTTTTCAGGAACAGACTGCTCTAGTGTAAATCACTACATGGTCACAAGTCCTGTCAGCAAACCTGCTCCAGCAAGGGCTTCTCTCTCTCCACTGGGCTACAGGTCCTGCCAGAAGTCTGTTCCAGAGTGGGCTTCACCTGGGGTCACAGCCTTCTTCAGTCACAGTCACCTACTCCAGCATGAGATCCTCCACAGGCTGCAGGTGGGTACCTGCTCCACCATTAATGTCTGTGGCCTGCAGGAGGACAGACTGCCTCACCATGATCTTCACCACAGTCTGCAGGGGAATCTCTGCTCTGGTGCCTGGAGCACCTCCTCCCCCTCTTTCTTCACTGACCCTGGTGTCTGCAGAGTTCTTTCTCTTACATATTCTGACCTCTCTAGAGATGCAGCTCCACAGATTTTGGCTTTCTTCCCCCTTCTTAAATATGTTATCTCAGAGGCACTGCTACTGCCACTGATGGGCTTGGCCTTGGCCAGTGTTGGATCCGTCTTGGGGCTGGCTGGAATTGGCTCCATTGGACACGGGGGAAGTTCCAACAGCTTCTCACATATGCCATCCCTAAGCTCCCCTGCTACCAACACCTTGCCATACAAACCGTATTCAATACTATCCAAGGCAGGGGTGACCAGAAACATTTTTTTACTGTTTTGGATGACTGAGAGCCTAAATATCAACACCAAAAAAAATTTAAGATTATTAAAATTATGTACAAATACATAAAGTAATAAATGTGAATGATTGTTAATAATAATTATTATTTCCATAATATAAAAATAAAGTACAAGAATGTTTAAGTAAGTATTAAAAAAATACAACTGACATAATAAGCCAACAATATAGAGAGAACAAAAAAATATTTGCTGTTAGGTGTTCAGGACACGCCAATAATGGTTTCACAATCAGGTACTCACCATACTCCACACAGTCTTTCTAAATGATAACAGCTAGATAGCTCCCTTAAATAAAACAGAGAACAAGTGATAGCATGCCACTCTCTTTGAAACATTTATACAGAGCTCAATTAGTTAAAGTACCAATTAATATTATGCATGGTTGAGGAAAAGTCTGTAATAATAGTTTTCATGAGTTAAAGATGTCAATTATTACAAGCTAATGATTCAAGGTTATGGAAATAAAATAAAATCAATTAAAATATGTTGGAGCACCAGGAATCACATTCATCAGTAATTAATATGATTCTGACTAAGCAATGAAAACTTTTAAGAAACTTTGTTTATTGAATGTTTGTCATATGCATTTATTTTGATTAGTACAAACTTAAGAAAGCACCTGTTCAAAGACTCCTTCATTCCACGGGACACAGGTTAGAAACATTGCATGGCTATTTCATCTCTGTAAACAATAACTACTTCATGTTACCTCAAAAAGAATATATACTTCATGGTGTGGCTGGGAAAAAGTACCAGGTGTGGGAAGTAACATAAAACTTGTTATTGCCAGAAAGCAAATATTTGTTAATACTCATTCTGAAGTTCATCTCTCTGTATGGAGAAAGCAGTGATAAAAATCTCTCTACAGCTTGTCTCCCTGACATTTGTCATTCTGTTCTCAAAATAAAAACAATTTTTAGGGGTAAGGATTTATCTTGTGTTCACTGAGCAAAGAACTGCAGTGTTTTAAGAGGTTATTGCTGTCCAGTGGTTTGTGACTGCTCCGCTGGCTGCTACTGACCCATTAAGAAAACAGTGAGGGGGAAAGTGTACCTCTACTGCTTAGGTTAATGGTCGGACACAAGGCTCATTCTTCTGTTCGTCTTTTACTTAAAACTTATTTCAGACTCTTTGCATTATTATAAATGTTCTATTCACCAAACAGTAAAGCAGAGAGACATTTTAGTATTGTCAGCTGAAAACAGAAACATCATGCTTCTGAAACAAATTACTTGGAAACAAAAATTTTGCTCTGGTTACATAATATAAAGGATTGTTTATAAAATGGGCCTAGGTTAAGTATGTCAGGTCTGAGAGGAGGCAGGCATTCAGATTAGGAAAAGATGTCATTTGGAAAAAAGTCATAGTTATAAGTATATGTTCTCCTTGGTAGTGCAAATTTGGAGACAGAATTGTCAGGGGTCCTGATCTGACCGTTTAAAGCTCACAGTTATGAGTGCTTTGTTCATTGGGAAATAAATGTTATTCTCTGTGACTATTTTTCACAAGGAGTTTGAGGCAGAGATGTTTTCTAATTGCATAGTTTTCAACTGGTTATAGTGAAATGACTGTAGGTTGATAAATGTTTCACATGAAAGCAAAGACCTTTTTAGGGAGACAGAACAAACTAAAGAATTAGCCTTTGACATAGGAACACTATGTCAAGAATTAGATATTGGCAATGGAAGACTTCGGAGATATGGATGGGTATGGAATCTGCAAGCCTCTTTTACCTGGCAGGTAGTTCATCTGGCAAATAATTCCTTAGGTCATATGATCTCCAACTTTGTCATTTACTTTCCTCATGTCCTGTTTAGTTCATATGTTGTTTCTTTTCAGTGATATAGTTTAGACATTTGCAGTACAGATGACACTATGTTGATTTAGTCATTTATGCTCCTCTTATAATGAAAGAAGAATAAATAGACTCTTACAGCAGCTGAGTCATTTGACATGTATTTTAGATGTCTACTTGACTTCATCTCTCCTTCAGGATACACCAAAGTATCAACATAAAGGGAAAGAAACAGAAGGAAATCATAAAATGAACAGTTAAGAGAGTAAAAACATTAGACAAGCTTTTAGAGAAAAAAAAAAAAAAAGCCAATGGAATTAACTGCATTTTAAAACACATACAGCACAAAATGCAAGGCACAATATCCTGGTAGTTCATTATCTCAAAAAATTCAGAGTTAGCTGCAATATAGAGAACTTTTTTTTTTTTTTTTTTATGGCTAGATGCCATAATGCTTGTAGATTCCTATTCCCTAAATTTGAATAGAAAAAACAGAGTAAGGTAATTAGAATCTAATACCTCTACATACTTATGCTTACTGTCATCCTACATTGAATGGGAAGGGATTGGACAGTCTGAAAAAATCCTACGGTTCAACGAGATAGTAGAAAATGCTAAATAGAGGGATGTACAAAAAAGCCACATTTTCTAATGAGCTCTGATACATAGATAAGGGTGCAAGAAACTTTCTTCATTCATTTCAAAGCCAGAATTTAAGTCTTCTCCTCAGAGAAGGTGTATGATTAGTCTCATCTTACTAAGGCCCGTCAAATTATTTTACAAAGTGCCTGAAGGAGAAAAAAAATATTGCTTGTATCTACAGAATATATAGGGACTTGGTCTATCTTACCATGATCATTTCATTTTTTTAACCAACAGCAGTTTTGTATACAGTGACAGAACATTGCTAGGAGCAAAGGCAAAAGCACATTTCTCCTCCTTCCTAGATGAAAGCTCCAAAATACTGAATGACAGGTTTAGACTTCTTTATTCAAAGTCCACTTTTCCCTGTCGATGAATATTACATTTCCTTCTACACAGAGAAGGCAATAAAATGAGATGGTCTGAACCTTCTGAAGAAATTATGAATCCTAGATGTCTTTTTCTGGGTCAATGCTCTAACCATTAGATTATTAACAAAACATCCAAGAAACCAAAAGCCAAAACAAAATAAAAAGATGACATTATTTTGTCCTGTAGATAGTTGGAGGAAGCGTAACTGTGTCTACATTTTACTTCATCCTTCATTCAGTTACTGAGTGTAACGAGCACGTAAAACATCTAAATTCCATAATTTCGCAAAATCCAGGAATGAAGGATTTGAAGGTGGCAAAACAATGTGAACCTACACACAAACATATGGTTTCATCTTCTTTACACTTAACTGAGGTGCATAAGCTCTGATCTCAGCCTTCCAGTCTACTTTCCCTGCGCAGCTGAAAGAGACACAAGCATCACGAGCTATGTTGCCCTTTTGATTGGAATCTCTCTCTACACATTAAAGATGCTAAGTTTGGCTTTTCACACTCCAAATTCCTAAGTAAGGAAAGATGAAGATGGGCCCGCCCATATCTTAGCTTAGATGCCAAAGCTGTTATTTTTAGATCATATTATTTTTTTGGATCCAGCCCCAACATCTCAAAATAAAATAGACAAAGTAGAAAGAATGAGTTAAGAAGAGCAGCAGCCATCAAGGATTTTATTAGTTTACATATATTAGGTTAGATTCTCCACTATCATATCCCGAGGCAACTCTTCTACTGGAACTACATCAATATGCATCCACTGAGATCTGACCTTGTATTTTTAATAGATTATCCTGTTCTTTGAGAAATCTGAGACTTTAGGCACAACTGTAATAAAAACAGAGAGATGGCAAGAAAACACATTTTTATATCTAGCATTTGCATGTGACTGGATGCATGACTGATTATGAAGATCAATATGTCCCTGATATGCCCTTTCTCCATAGACACTTTTCTGGACCAAATCAATTACTGCTCTTGGGCTCCATGGAAATTCTGTATAGATAGGTTTGCAAAGGTTTTTTTTTTTCCCTTGGTCTTGAAAGAAAATAAATGTCTGAGATAAAGGTAGACCATGAACAATAAAGTGTTCATTATTTCCAAACACTTAATCAAAATGTTACCTGAAAATCATTTTAAAACTTGAAGAACAAAATACTTGGAACCAGATGATTGCTCTGTAAGCCTTAACAATTAGTTTGTCTCATCTCAGTGAATGACATATATCTGCACAGATTTTAACATTCTATCTGCATTTTTGACTCAAATCTTCATCATTCAACAACTTTTATCTTCTTAATTTTGGCCTCCTGATTCTTCCAATATATATCCCTCAGAAATGTCATAGTCTTCACCAATACTTTAAATATATTTGCACTATAATTTTTCTGGTAGATAAGATCAGAAAGACTAAACCTGAAAGGATGGGGGAAATAGATGACCTCTTGAAGTACACCCCAGACCTAGTTTTTTACAACCATGGCCTGTGGACAAAGATAAACCCTATGACAGCATTTCATACCAGGCCTGAGCCTGACAGAATTTACAACCTCTGAAGAAAAACTACAGCCTTCTGCAGAATACTTTGACAATGAGAAAACTGACTACTGGTCTTTTGTTCCATAGGCCTTTAAGTTCTCTGTTGGTTTGCATATACTGTAGTAATCCAGGGGACAGAGTCCAGAGGGAATGTTATTTGGGTAGCTGACATACTCCAATACACTCCATGTAAAGAATAATATATATGTCACTCCTGTTCCATTTTATCAAAAAACACATGGCATGGTGGAGACATTACTTGAGGAAAGCTTCAGCTTTCCTGTACCTTCTCTGCTTTCTCTGTGGTAAGACACAGTTCTACTCATCCTTGGGAATTGCTAGCATATATTTATCTTCTTTTTTTCCCACCTTATGACTGCCGCTATTTGCTACCCTGTCTTTTAGGCAGGAGAGAGAATAGCAGTTTGCTGTCAACACTTTCCGATGATTTGAGAAGTCTATATAGGGGAAGAAAACTTTATCTTCTTACAGCTTTCTGCATGTGGCAGCATTCTGAGCATACTGTAGCTCGTGTATTTGCAGGCACAAAAACTTATGAACATTTAGGACTTTCTATTTCATTTATGCTTGCTTTATAAAGCTTGATACCAGGCTTTTCTCAGCTCCAGCTGTGCACTGGATTCTCTTGAAGGAGAACTGTAAAGATCTCTCTTCTTCTTTTTTTTTTTTTTAATGCCCATCTAGAATTACAGGAAACTAGTGAATCTTGACTGGTTTATTTTACATTTTAAATTTAAACTGAATCATGTGTTAACCACATTTCCACACCTGGGATTTGTTTTTCTTGGATTTAGTTTATATCTTTAATAAGTGTTAGAACAAATGTGTTAAGGAAATACTTTTCAGTTTTGCTATTTTTATGTCATTATACTGAACTTAGTTTCATTTTTTGTTTTGAAGTCAGTTTTATTTTCTTAACAAGTTTCTTTGAAAATAAAAACTTCGATTTCAGTGATGGGTTCTTCTCACTTGTTTTAAGTCTGATGGTAATGGATGAATTCACATACAGGTGGGCACAGAATGTTAGCAGATCCCATGGTTTATTTTTAATGTAGTCAGAATGGTATACCATACAATGTCTTCATGCCAAGCTAAGAGTGAAAAGTGTTGGTGTGATCTCATCCACAGAAAGGTGTGTCTACATGTTCCTTTTCACAGGTGCAGCAATAGAAATCTTATGTGCTCAGTAACCAAAAACTAATCATGTTTGATCAGTATATTACAGTCCCACTTCTGCTCTTTGGATGAGTGCTGGAACTGGCTCAAAACCAACGTCAATTTATTATTCTTTCATCTTAAATTCAGAGACAATCACAAAACTTTGAGATACTGATTCAAATTTTCACTTAATATCTCAAGGAGGTTCCATGAGGATGACAAAGTCTTTATCTTCCCAGGAGCAATTTAATTTCCTGTTTATTTTTATGCAATCTAATGCCGTGTAGTTAATGTCTGTGCCATTTCAGGCTTACTCACGACTGTAGAGTCCAGAAAATCATTGTGTCCTTTATAACTTAAAATGCACCAAATGCATCCTCTGGGAGATGCTTACAGTTTACAGATACCATTCAGCTGAAAATTGTATCTTCCTTACTTCAATCTTATCACTTCTAGTTACAATGACATTAAATAATTCTTGTTTGCCACCTAGCAAGTACATATAGCCTTTTATCCAACCTTTTAAAGTGTTATAGCTGAAACAAATTAGCTCATAGCTGTTAGGAATGGATAAGTAAAAGGGGAAATTTTCAAACAATTGTTTATACCTCTGTTTGCATGTCATTTGCATAGCACATTTTACAGACATCAAGGCAAGCTAAGTTCTGTCTGCATAAGTGTGAATGGCAATGGAAATTATTTGGGAGTTCGGAAGGAAAAAAACATTTCTAGTGGTTGTAGAAATCATCTGGTGACCATATTGAAGTCTGGATCAGCAAGGCTAGTGTAGAAGAAAAAGCAAGGAAGACACAAATAGTGCATGGCAAATAGCCTGCAGCACGCATTCTTCAAGAGAAACAAATCTGCTCAAGTATCACTGGAGACACTGAGGGGACACCAGCAGCGGGGCTTAAGTTTGGTTACATGTAACTGACATGGTGGTACAGCTTAGAGCCTCAAAGTGAACCCAACCAGTTGATGGTTGACAGAGCAAGTGTACTGACTGTCATTCTTCCTGTGCTTTGGGGTCATCCAGCTGCCTCACCTGTCGGGAAGAAGAAAAGAGTATTGGCTAATTGAGACCTGTTTGAGACCTAATTGAGACCTAATTGAGACAAGCAGTATGGGTAGAACTGTAGGAGTCACTACATTATAGACTTGAGCATGTGATCAGCTATCAAAAGTAGCATGGATTCACCACCTACTTTCACAAAGGGCATGTAAGTAGAAAGGCTTCATCAGTTACTGAACTTTGTCCAAACTGTTTTGGCCACGCACAGGCACACGTAGGATTGAGATGGTTCACTTCCTAATTCACAAAGGAGTGATGCAGTACACATACTCTTCCCGTTTGTCTAGTGAAAGCTGGTTGGAAAATTTACAGTTTTACCTCCAGTCATGTACAAATCTCCTCCCAGTATCTTTGGAGAGTACTTTTTAGAGGAACCAAAAGCAGAGTTAGAAAGAGCCAAGCAGAGAAGCCAGAATCAATACTCAGAAGAGGGACAAACCTCACAGCCCAGAAAGGCAGATTTTTATCTCTATAATCGAGGCTTCACTGTGCTTGCTAGTACTGTCTCTAAGCTCCAGCAAAGGTTTTGCCATTGGATTCTATTTCTGGATTCCAAATCACTGTAGCAACCTAGAACTGTAACTTTGAGATGCTTAGCTAATAGCACAGAGCCCAAAAGGTCAAAAGAAAATTGATATTAGCTTAATTTCAAATTTTATGCTTTTGCTTAAGGACAAAGGTAATATGATTTTGTCAGAGAGCCATTATTTTAAAACTGCAGCAAGTAGGAGGGAAAAAAAACCCTTTAACAAATAATGCACTTTAAAATGTGGAATAATATGAATAATAACACATAAATTTCTGTGTACCCTGTTTACATGAACAGATAGGAGGGAATTAATCAAAGGATATTGTGATCAACTGCACTTCACTAAAACATCTACCATGTGAATGTATTGGCTTACCTGCCCACCTACCTCTTAACTGAAAGTTTGTATGCAGTGAATGGGGAGAGAGGAGGAGTAGCGGGAGGAAATTGCATGCTGGAAAATTGTTTCTGCATGAAATGTGCAGGTCAAAACACCTGCATGATGAGCAGATCATCACCCCAGCACTACAGGGAGATTTATGAGACTTTTCAATACAGCTTCGCTCCAGGCCCATAATTATCACACAGATTTGTCTGAAAGTAGAACTAAAATCTAATTAAGCTTTGCATTTAAAAAGAGTTTACATTAAAAACACTGAGAAACGTCAAGAGCAATTTTATGTATTGCCCTTACAGCAAACACAGCAAGTATATGCTAAAGTAAGGAATGCAGACTGTTTTCTTTGTGTGATGTTTCTTTCATCCATATGTTCACACATACAGAAGATCATGTAGGTCCTTCGGTGTGGAGGTATTCTTGAAATAAGGGAAGGACAAATTCATCTGATCTCAAATTTGAAGTGTGTTTTCTTATGCCCACTTACTGTTCTATAACACGTTCTTGACACAATTTATCTTGCTTAACATAACCTGTCTGAAAGCCCACTGTCTAGCTTTTGTTGGAGTTCTCTTTATAGTCAATGGAAAGAGGCACTACTGTATGGCAGTTCATCCCACCTACATCAGTTACCTCTTTCAGGAGGACAGAAATCTCCCTACAGAGATGCCAGCCTTCTATTCACTGTAGTTTAAGTTTAATGCAACCAGCTTAGATTAGATTTTGCCTTTGAGATGATTGTTAGTTGAATCCCCAGGCGTGAATTAAGCACATTCATCTTTCTATGTGTATGTTGGGATAATTTGAAGAGATACACCATAATGAACAATTTTGGATGTTTCCAAGTCTAGAAATTTTAATCCAGAGAACTTCACTCTGGAGTTAGTTTGCTCCATACTCCAGGATTTTTCACCCGAATCCAGAAAAAACTTTGCTAATTCTCACTAAGAGGAGGTGTTTGAGTTGTGAAAATCTGCATGGACAATATGAGCAGCAGGGTGGGTACAAATGAAGGGCTGAACTTTGGGGTGCTGAAGCAAAATCTTGAAGTGGCAACAGCCTAGGAGAGATGGAGTTAGAAAAAAAAGCATCTGTGTATATAATAATAAATATATACATGTGATATTTGGTAGTAAGTAGGTCTGAAATATGTAGGATGATGCATGAGGGCAGGAAACAGGTTAATTTCTGCTGTCTAAAGATGTTAAAGGCATGGCAAAGAAGTGCAGGATAATGAAAATGCAGAGGGCAGAGGAGAAGAGACAAGACTGAGATGGTCTCTTGGGCCTTCTGGGCACTGTTTTTTGGGTGACCTAAATATTCTCTGTTATCTAATATAATTTCTGTAAATACTGGTCTAATTTGCCTCATAAAAAAGATGCATAGCTTATCAGCTACATAAGAGAAAAGCAAATCTTTTTTTTGTCCTTTTCTTCTTAGATGGCAAAACAGAAAGGACTGAAGGCAAGCTGTATGCTGTCAATCAGCGCTGTTTTCATTTAAATCAGTGATGAAGGAAGAGGAGACCTTTCAGGCCTTGACGCTTTTTGTAAGAGCTGTTTGATTGCATGTTTAAAAATAAGTAAGGAAATTTCAAAAGGAGATAATAATGGTGTATGGTCTTACCCTTCCAAAGATAGGCATAGAAAGTAATATGAAATAATAATCCTCTAAATACCTGGAATATATTTTTCAGTGTAAAACTGGACCCAAACCTATTTTTAAAGCTCCCGTGGAAACATAATGAGGCATTAGCATAGAGAATATTCTATCCAAGGATAGTTTTACTTTTAATTAAGAAGTATTTCTTGGAATTAGTTATTTGCTTGCACTAGTGCATTACCTTCAATTAAAAAAAAATCCCTCTTAAAAAAACCCTTTTTCACTACATTAAGTGTATGCAGTGATCATTGGGTTAAGACTCACATTAGGACAGGTGAATTCAGTCCAGTTTAAGCTAGTTGTTTAGTCTCTCTCATTAATCCACTGTAGTTTTCTCACTTTCTGTCCCCCTATGTTGACTGTGGAAATACTAATTTAAAACTAGATATTTAACTTACAAGCAGCTAAGGTACATGTAACATGTCTCTTGGTCTGTGCATTTCTCTGGACAACTATAGACAAACTCACAGCTTTAGAAATACTGTCAATATGTAATGCTAAGGACAAACACATCAGCAAGTAATTTTCAGACTCCTTCTCATGACTCTGCAGATTTCTTTTTCCTCACATTTTTAAATCCTCATAAATGCTCTACAGAGAACATCGGGGTCAGTGATTTATTATTTAAAATAACAGCACTACTTAGGAGTGTGCATCAGATAAGAAGCTTGTTTTCTTATACCTTCCAGGGTATCCTGTTACATTTTATTTTAGACTTGAATCAAAAGATTTCAAGCATTTTCACAAAACATACCTGTCAACATTGATATTTTGTGTCTTTTTAAAAGCAGGTGTTTCTCTTTGTTGTTTTTTAACTCTCTGCTGAAAACTGATTCCATTGTTCTGCACTTCAAAAAATTTCAGTGACAGGTTTTCTTGAGAGGCATACATCCTCCAAAAATGTTTATGCTTTGCTAAAACAGCCATTCTTCCTCAAGAGCATGCTTTTGTTTTTTTTTTATTCCAATCCAATCTACCTGTATGTAAATAAATGGGCAGGAAATGTGCTATATCTGAATACGACTTCATAAGAAAAAGAGAGGTTTGTGCTTGAAGGCAATAACTAAAGATAGGGATGATTTTAATTAAATTGCCAAATCTAACAGAGGCTTGTATATGCTTAGGTGAGTCCCTAATTCACATGCAGAATAGTGTTCAATGGGTAGTGTATAGAATAACACAAAGTTAAAAATTTTAATCTAAAAGATACTTGGTGATTTAGGCACTTTTGGAAATATTTGTAAAACAATAGGAAAGTGGGATTGTATCAATTACTAACATACTTTCATTAGTTTAGACAAACACTGTTTGCAGTAGCAGCACAGGCTTCAGCACAAGATAACCACCAAAATACCTGTCTTGGCCCTGGAGACTGTGTGCTCTATTTATGAGCTCATTTTAAAATTGTATTATCCCAGCTCAACTCCTGTTGAGCTCTGACCTAATTAAATGAAGTTTTCACTAAGTAGCAACACATCTTCATGGTAAACATATCCCACATATTCAGCCTTGGGGAAGCATTTCCTATCTGTGCAGTGAGCCTCAAAGTGCTGATGACAGTGGAATTGAGGCTTTCAGCAAGGCTGTGATAAGGGAAAAGGTCTGGGATCCACAAGCTGGAGAAAGTTTTAGATAATATCCAACCTTCCTCATTCTCCTTCTTGGCTTCTCCTTCCATACTAATGCAGAAGCATAGGGCATGGCTTTGGTAAAGGTGATAATATCTGCCTTCCTTCCCTTTGCCTTCCTCTAGACAGCACGTGTCCTTTCTACCCAGGAGGAATAAATGATCATTAACAGCCTGGGTCCCAGTTCTCCAGACAAGGGCATAAACCTCATCTGACAGTGACTTTTGTTCTGCAAGATGCATTACATGTCTCTGGTGGGTCTAGTTCACCCCAGCAGCACAGTGGCCGGGTCAGAAAGTCTTCTGGTGTGGGATCATGCATCGCAGGGAGGTAGCCAGCAAACACAAGCTGATCTGTAGGCCTCAGGAAGCAGACCATGAAATATTCTCTTTAGGGGGTGCTCATGTAAATCAGGAAATGGCAGCAACAGCCTCAATGGAATAAAGTGTATGAAACAGCTTTTATGATTTTGGGTAAATGTCTCTGCATATTAGCTCATTTCCGGATCTCAAGAATGTCTTTCATTGCTGTTTACCTCAGGCTTACCACAGTGTCCAAGTATTCACAGAGGCAGTTACAGGAGCCATTTGATACCCAAACTTATCACACAGGGTTACCTGTTCATTTGTCCTGTCTTTAGCATAACACCATGATGAAATTTTTTCTTGTTTCACATGTTTAATATTTATGTTGGATAGCTGCAAGACATAATGAAAATTCATTTTCACAGCTGGTTTGAACCTGCTTATTCCTGCTTTTCTGAAGTCAAGAAGACAGAGAAATGAGATATCTCACATGGGAAGGTAAAAAAAGATGGCAACAGTTAGACAGAAGATAATGGAAGTGTTCTGTGGATAAAAACAATTTGAGAGAAAAGATTGATTTTTTTTTCCCCTGAAATAAGACCTCCCCAAAGCATGCTCATTTATTTATCTAATAGCAGGGTAGGTCCCTCGATACTGCTCTTTTACATGCCACCCAGTGCCTGTTCACAAGGACCTGCCAGTTTGATTACATCGCATCAATTAGCTTCCCCGGGCTTTGAATCAACCCCTGTGCTGCTTTATTGGCTCAATTTCTCCACTAGATCTGTGTAAAGAAGACTTCTGCCAGCAGAGGGAGGATCTGATCTGTCAAGAGGGACAAGCCAAAACTGCATCTTAATGCACCAGACACCACTCTGTTTTAATCATTATATTTATTTATAACAGCATAATAGGGAAAGTGCCAAGACATTATCTAATACATGGATGGTGCCACAACAGCTTTTCATCTTAGTCTGGGAACCATTAGGACATTTTGCTGCATAAATAACACAGGAATTAAGTCTTCTCCTTGTATCAGCACCATATGTTAATAACAAACATATTTATAATGTTTATACGAATAGCTTCAAAAGGGGATATTTAAACAGATCACTTGAACTGTAAACACTGTTAAAATACTTTGTAAACTTAGCTGCTAATGCCTTTTAGTAGATGGAGAAAAATATTGGTGAGAAATTTCAGAAGTATTGGGAAAAGCACAAAATTTCTACATATGAATTTTGAATTTCTATTTACATTTGTAGTGAATTCACTGGTCTCAGTGAACTGTGTGCTTACAATTCTCTCCTAGACGAGCCAGAACAAATACTGAGCTGTGTTACTAGTCTGTGGTCTTCTATCAGTAAAAACTTCTTCTATTACAGGGAGCTGAGTGCTGACATTTATAAGTTTCTAGGTGATGTATTACAGTTACCATAAATACAGCTGATAGCAGCAGTTGCTGTGGCCACAAATTAGGCTAGTAAATCAAATGCAAGTACTCACATGGCTATTTTTGAGAGAAAGCCACAAATTAGCAGATTATTCTATGCAAGTTCACATATCACAGAAAAATGTTACTGAGTTCAGTCCAAGTGATACTAGTATTTTCTGTTCTTCTTGTTTGTTAATGGTACTGTCATCAGCATTTTTTGCCCTTCTTCAAATAGAGTCACCATTCATTTCCGAAGGCAGTATCAAACAGCAGGTCACCGGCATTTTTTTGGTGTGCTGTTTCTTTTAAATGCATTCTTGAGCAAACCCTGGTAGCTGTTAAAACAGTGATGGTACTACTCAGTGGGAAAGAACATTTATCCTTCTGCAACACAGGAAAATGCTGGGTTTTTTTATCCATATCCAGCCAAGTTAGTGAGCAGAAAATCTGGCTGCACAATGAAAACATTTTCAAAGGTTTCCACAATGGATTAAAAATTATTTCAGATGTTCATGCATACTGAGTCCTTTCAAAGAAAAAAGTCAGTGATGCCAAAGTTTTAATTTAATTCAAAGTAACAAGTAAAATATTACACTGTCTGGTATTCACTTACCTAAACAGAGGCATCTTGTGTCATTTAAAATGTGATAAGGTATGTGGAAGAATTATGTGTGGCTGGTGTATATAATACAGGATTTATAGGGGACTCTTCCACAAAATCAGTCGGAGGTCTGATAGGATACCACAGGGCATCTGAAATGACATTACATTCCTATGCATTGGCAAATGAATCCTATCCACACTGACAAAAACACCAGTTGCCAGCAAGAACTTTTAAAAGTATAGGTAGGTTCAACAGTTCCTTTCTGCTATGCTCCAGAGACATGTCTCCCACCTTGGCTATTTCCGCCATTTCAATCCGTCTGAGAAATTGAGTTCTTGCTGGACAGTGAAAATCACCCCATGTATGTGACTGGGCTAATTATCTGTCCCAAATTTGAGGGATTAATTTTTTGAATGAGGACTATATCTGACTACAGGACTGCTAGTCTTAGCTTTGTGAAGGAGTCTAGAAATGGATTTATGGGATAACCGCACGCTTGCTTGCTTGTAGAAATGAACTCACTAATTGTACTGTTTCACCATGCCTCACATATGTGAAGCTCTTTAAAATATTTGAGACCTTCTGCAGCTTCCAATCTTCTACAGTAGTTTGTGTACCAAAATGGAGTGCTAACACTGAAATAATTCAGCTGGAATTGGCAATTTTGAATGTAGTTGCACAAGCATATTTTCTGTCCAAATCCCTGAAATTTCTTGACCTAGATGCACACTGTTTCAGCACGTGTGGACGGATGTAGGACACTGTCTTTTATGGACTCAACTCTTAGTACCAATAATATGTCTTTGAAGCCAAACTTTTGAAGCCAATGCAAATTCAGAGTAACAGAAAAGACATTTTGACATATGAACCTTAAAAACAAGCTCACTGAAGAGCAGTAAAAGAATATAATATTCCAAAGCCAAATACTCCAGAAGTTAGAAAATACCAGAATTGGTCTGGTACTGGCCACAAACGAGACTAATTTTTTCAGGTACATGGTGTGTAATCACTTTCAAACCTCTCACGTGAGCATGAGCTATTTCCATGCACAGAACAACACAGGTTCTAAAAAAGAATGAAATTGCCAGACAGCTACTTGTACAGTAAGCAGTCTCTCAGACAATGAAAAAGAGAAAGCAGTGTAAGCCTTTGTTTCAGTCTATTGGTTTCCTCTGTTCCCAGGCCATAGATTTCAGTATGTTATATGAGCTATGAAGGTGGGATAGAAATGAAGGTAATCACCAGCTGTAAACTGAATAAGGGGTCCCTGATTAATCCTTGCACCTGGTCTCCTAACAACCCCATTGTTGTACTGTATGTGTACTTCCTTTTCATATCCATAAAATGTCAGTTGGAATATGTGGATGACACCAAGCTCCACAGTGCATTTTATTCACTTGAGGGAAGGAATGCCATTCAGTACAACCCAGAAAGGTTTGAGCAGTGGGTCACATCATGAAGTTCAACAAGGCCAAAAACTAGGTCCTGCACCTAGGTCATGGCAATCCTGAATATCAATACAGAATGGGGGATGAACTGAGAGAAAGCAGCCCTGTGGAGAAGTACTTGGGGATGATGGTGGATGAAAGAATGGACATGAGTCAGAAGTGAGTGCTCACAGCCTAGAAAGCCACATATATTCTGGGCTCCATAAAAAGGCATGGCCAGCAGGTCAAGGCAGGTGATTGTCCCTCTATACTCCATTCTTGTAAGACCCCACCTGAAATACTGCATCCAGTGCTGGGGTTCCCAGTAGAAGAAAGACATGAATCTGTTAGCATGGTCCAGATGAGGGCCACAAAAATAATCAGAGGGCTGGAACATCTTTCCTATGAGGACAGGTTGAGAGAATTGGGGATTTTTCAGCTAGTAGAGAAAATGGCTTCAGTGAGCTCTTATTGGGGGCTTTTAATATATAAAGGGGACATAAGAAAGGGGAGACTTTCTACCAAGATGTGTAATGACAAGACAAGAAGTAATGGTTTTAAACTGAAAGAAGGTAGATATAGATTATAGATATAGGGATATTTTTTACAATGAAGATGATGAGACATTGGAACAGGTTGCCCAGATAAATTGTGTACGCCCCATCATTGGAAGTGTTCAAGGTCAGAAAGGATGGGGCTTTAAGCAACCTGATCTAGTGGAAGGTGTCCCCATGTCAGAGGCATTGGACTGGATGAGCTTTAAAAGTGCCTTCCAACCAAAACCATTCTGTGATTCTATGAATATAGCAATATCTAAACTAGCTCCCGATTTCTGTCACTCCTCTCCACTTCCCCTTAAAGCACCAGGAAAATAGCATCCTTGCTTCAGGAGCATGTAAGAGGTAGGTGCTTCAACCTAACCACACTACAGCAAACATCCATATTGATTTGTAATCCATGTGTCTGAAGATGGAGACCTGAGCTTCTCAGCTGTTCTACTTACTTGTGACAACAAGCTGTGAATTCTGTAGTCTTGCCAGACTCTTGGATCACTGGAAAGATCAGGTCAAGATGGGGTGTGTGCAGGGGACAGGTATCAGTTCTTGCATTTGTGTCTTCCCAGACACTGTTGGACAGGAAAGAACATATGTTGTGACTACAATGGGAATATTCACTTAACGTGGCAGGATCAAATTGCTGTTTTGAAATCTTTCCTGTATTAGACATGCTAAAATGCAGGAAGGAAGAAATAGCTCATATGAGTACTCAGATCATCCTCCAACACATAGGAATGGCACCAGTTTTGACTTTTGTTTTTTCTCCAGTCTTACAGCCTCTCATGCACTTTTGGTCTGATTAACTGTGTCAGGTTCGAGAGATCTGGGGAAGTCCACAGGGTACATGGCCAATCTCTACAATAGCACAGTTTATTCTAAATACAGCTCTTAAATATGGTATTATTTTAATATTTTTTTCATTATATTGTTTGAAGTGGAGCCACTCAGTCTGCCTTGCGACGTCTGCCAATTTTTAATCACGAACTGAAATTTGAAATGCTTATTTTATTAGGGAAAAAAATGCCAACATTGAAAATACGATTATTAATTATAAAAAATAATATTTTAGTTATTCTGCTTCCAAAAATACAGTCAAATCTTCTGTTTGTAAATATAGAAATCCATGTAACTTATTTATTTTGCTTGTTTGTCTAAGAATGCAAGAAGTGAGATTTTGTAATAAAATCTTTACATCTTATACCTACAAACAGGATGGATATATGTGCTATTTAACCCATATTAACCCATTATGTCAAAACATTTAACAGCTGCCTGGTCTTCATTTTTCTTCTTTAGTTTAATAGAAATTCCTCCTGCTAAATTCTCTGCTGTGCAGACATTTTCCATTGCCCAGTTTTCTGCCATCGCTGTTTAAAAAGATTCTTTTTGCCAGCACTTATTGATATTTAATGATGGGCAAGCCACCAAAAGTTCAAGTCTCAGAATGACCTCATTACTTAATTTTGGCTTCATTCTACTTCCGTATTTGAGTTTGACACAGCAGACAAGTGAGTAAAGAACTCAGCTAATGAGACTATGGATCACCATGACCTTGAAAGCTCTGTGTTTCCTCTTCATGTCCACCACTCATACTTTTCATGCATATATAGTGCTTTACTGACTTTGCTTGTTGTTTGCTCAGTAAGATATTTGATTAGGTCTCATAGTCACATTTTCTGCCACATTTAGGTCTACTGCTGTGACTCTATGAATCACATTTCTTCAGTAAAGCTCTAATGATCCTGGTAATTATATGGTAGGTTATACTACTCACAAGGCATATTCATTTAAACACCTTAAATATTTTAAGGGATCTCACAGAACTTTGCTACTACCTGAAAACCACCACTTACCTAATGATATAGGGTATACATTTGCATTATAAACACTTTAAATTTTGGCTTACCATGAGAATTTTTCAGTCAGGGTTAAGTGTAACCCATTACCTCAGCTTATTGCTATTCTCAACTCAGGATATGTCTAATGGAAGTCACATGAGTGTTACACTCTTAGATTTTCTTATGCAGTTTCTTCTCAGTCCTTCCAGACTTTGACAAAGAAAACCAAAAGACACCAAAAATAAAAGCCAAGTGCACAAGTATCATTTTGCAATAGATGCAGAAGAAAAAGATTTAATTTTAAGAGGTAACACCCACTCTAATGTGAAAGGTACACTTTTATGAAAAAGCATATTTTCAACTGGTTCAACAGTGCTTGCTATTCCAAGATACCTGAGCTAGTTCCTAGTGGACTGGGTTTTACACCATACAGAATAACCATATCAAGATTCAGGTTGTGTGAGGGGAGAAAAAGAGCCATCTCTGAGTAGGATTGACAACAGCTAGAGGCAGTCGAAGCATCCACCAGAAGGAAAATAATAAGGAGAGCTGTGCATAGGTCTGTGTCAGTATGTATGTATGCCAGTGTTTCCCTGGGACTTGGCTATTCAGGATGCACCTTGGTACACAAAGTTTAGCATTTGCCTTTGAGGTAAATATTTATGTGTTTCACTCCAGGAAATTAAACAGAGAGAACTTTTCTCTTTTTAATAATTTTACTTAATAGCTTAATGGATATTAACGTGGGATATTGGCAATGATTTTGTGAACCTCCTCATCACATTGAGGAGTTTCTAACTTACAATTCCCACCCCACCAGAGTTGCCTTTACTATTCTGGTAAGTTGTGCTCTTCTTCCTCCAGTTAAAAGCCTTCTGCTTTGCACTGAAGAACTTTAGAGCTATTGAGTTAAAAAGAAGGAATAAGGAGCAGACTGACCCTGGCTTTCCAAAGGGAAGGGTGTTGGTTCTTCCCCAGGGCAGGATGAAACTAGAAATAATACTGATTCCACAGATCAGAAGCCAGATTTTTCACCTGCCAGCTCAATACTCTTAAGCATCATACTGGGAGATGCAGATGCATATTCCACTCTGTTTCATTTCTTTTTTCATGCTAACTCATAACCATACTTACTGGCTCTGTCACAACCATACTTCACTGAGACCAATGAATTGTTTCCCTGCCTGTGCTACTTTACATGTTGGTGACATGGACATTACCTTGAAATAAATGGAGAGGAATTTATCTGACAAGAGAGCTGAATTCAGATGTCCATCACAGGGTAATAGTAGCATTCAATGTCAGAGGTGTGTGTCTTGTTTTGTAGGACAGACCTTGTGTTTCTGTTCCATAAAAACTGTTTCAGAAAATATAACCACACGTCAACTGATTATCACCAACAAAAAGCCTCCATCTTCTGAATCATGAATGGAGGGCAAAGACATAGGTCTGTGCCTGATATTTCTTACTGGCTAAGTCTAAACAAGCCTTCATTCTGTCTGGCCACTGATAAATTTCCATGTCCAGTAGCCATGGAAATTCAACTAGAAACAAAGAAGACAATTTAGAAGTCCAACCACCATTCCTTTTTGAGGCAAAATTAAACATAAACCTACTGAATTCACAGGTTTTGATTGGTTAAAAATAAGTAAGTGTCCTTACTTGCATGATTGATCCAATTGCTTGTTAGCGAGTAATTTATTTTTTATGATTCATGAATGCTCAACATTCCTGAGCTGTGTTGTTGGGAGTTCAGGCTTGTGTAGTAAAATGACCTGTTAATACCCATTACCAGTATGGCTTGCTCCATTTCTGCTGCTTCTGAACATGGGAACCCGATAATACATCTTTGACTACAAGAGCAGCTCTTCATTCTCCACTCTGATCAGGTTCAAATGCAAAATCACATCCCACAAGAGAATTTGGGGTAATTCTTGCTGCTTCTTCACTACTTCACTGACATAATTTCTTGGCAGATACAGGCTGCTATTCAAAGGTCAGCATGCTCCTGCCTTCTACTTCCTTTTGCTTCTATTTCTCATGTTTAAAAGTTAAAAAAAAAAATAAAATAAAAAAGAAACCTTTTCTTTTTCAGTTTGAGTTTATGGTATTGCCTGTATATAAATAATTTTGTTAAAATAACTACGATTAAGTAAGTGTTGAACTTTATGATAAGGCACGCTTCCTACCTTTCTGGAGCTTGTAAAGAGCAATACTTAACCACCCTGTAGAGGGTCATTGTAATGATGTAAATAAGTATTTGGCATGTGGAATGAGAAACAATGAGCTTACAATTTCAGCTCCTATAATGCAGGCAAAGTCCAAAATTCATGATCTCAAGTATGAAGTATACGGATATCATCCCAAACTTCTTTCTAGTTAGTCATGATAATGCTTTCATGCAAATAACCCAGATGGTTCATTGTTGTTTTCATAATTGTGAACAGGTATTATTATTAGACATTGAAAATCTTTTGAAGTGCTTTTTTTTTGTCCAAACAATAAATCAAGATCAGGAAAATAAAAAAATCTGGATAAGCAGATAGTGAGGTGGATTGAAAACCAGCTGAATGATGAGGTCCTGAGAGTGTTTAACATCTTTGTTAATGACCTGTACAGTGAGGCAAAGTGTACCCTCAACAAGTTTACAGATTATAGAAAACTGTGAGGAATGCCTGTTATGCCAGAGGGTCATCCTGTCATCCACAGGGACCTCAGCAGGCTGTAGAAATGGGCTGACAGGATCCCCATGAAGTTCAACAGGGAGAAGTGTGAAGTCCTGCACCTGGGGAAGAAAGCCATCCACCAGTATATGCTGAGGGCCACCCACCTGGAAAGCAGCTTTTCAGAAAAGGACCTGGTGGTCCTAGTGGACACTAAGTTGAGCATGAATCAGCAATGTGCCCTTTCAGCAAAGGAATCCAGTGCTGCCCTGGGTTGCATTAGGCAAAGTATTACCAGCAGATCAACGGAAGGGAACTTTCTCCTCTAATTAGCACTGTGAGGCCACACCTGGAGTGCTGTGTCCTGTGGGGTCCACTGTATAAGAGAGACATGCACATACTGGAGAGAGGGCCTCAAAGATGTTTAAGGGACTGGAATGTGTTTCACAAGGAGAAATGATGAGAGAGCTGGGATCGTTCAGCCTCAAGAACAGAAGGCCCTGGGTGGCAATCTCATCAATATGTATAAGTACCTGAGTGGAGTGCAAAGAGGACAGAGCCCGACTTTCCTCAGTGGTGCCCAGTCACAGGACAAGAGGCAATAGGCACAGACAAACACAGAAGATTCCCGCTGAAAAGCAGGAAACACTTTTCAACTGTGAGAGATGACTGAGAACTGGCACATGTTTCCCAGAGAAGCTGTGAAGTCTCCATTCTTGGAGGTATTCAAAAGGCCATCTGGATATGGTCCTATGCAACCTATTCTAGATAGTCCTGCTTTAGCAGGGGGCATGGGTAAAATGACTTTCAGAGGTCACTTCCAACCTTAACCATCTGTGATTTTGTGATTCTGTGAAATACCAAAAGATGACAAAAATTAATGAACACACAATAATTGTTAGATGGGGGAAGAGAGGTGAATATTTTATCTATTGAATTCACTGTGTCTCTCTTGTAAAAGGTTGCAGCTTTCTCAGCTAACTACTCAAAATGAGTGCAACAATCTCCAAAAAACATAGTATGGTGACAGTAGTTTCTGGCAAATTGCCAATATTCAAAACATAAACTATTTTGATTCAAGCTGAATTCTTGAATACAGTTTCTTCAGAAAATCAACATGTTCCTATGTTGCTGAAAAATTTTATGTTCAGCCTTTCAAGAAAGTATGAAGGTCCTTAGGAAGCAACTTGGCTATAATAACATCCTATTGCATTCACAGAGCTGGTCTTACCTAATAGTTATTTGCCCACCAGTTTATCTGCATTGGAGTTAAAGTTTGTATTTCTAATACCCGCATTCACAAATCCAGAGTACAGTAAAAACATCCTCACAGGATTGTGACCCTCCAGGAGACAGAACAATAAAAACACAGACAGAATCCTCAGATAAAAGTAGATGAAAATTTTTAAACAGACACCTATGGGAAGAAAGGGAAATATAGGAACACCACCAGAATTCTTCCTCACATTGCATTAATGCTACTGAGTGGTTCTTTTGGAAGGATGACTACTCTGAGACATAACAGAGTTAAACAAATATTTTGGTTAGAAGGAATTGTTTGTGTATTTCCTGACTATATTCAAGCTAAAAAAGATGTTGTCTTTTGAACCATTGAGAAACCACACAAGTTTCTGAAAAAAAATATTTTCTGAGGGAACATTTCCATTGCCAAAGAAGAATAATTTACATGTGGGACTGGGACAACTCCTACAGCTCACTGGAAACCTGTTGTGTAACAGTACTTCCTCTTTTTCAAAAGAAAAGACCAAGGAACCAAGACTTAAATCCCAATGGTCGTACACATTGGATTTGCACTAAAATAATAGTTAGGCCCTTAAGCTGATTGAGGTATGAGAATTACGGGGGAAGCAATTTTCACAGTCCACCCATTTTGGGGAAATGAAGATGCACATGAAGGTGTTCACACATTACCATGGGCATCACTGAAATACCTATATTTGGGATTGCATGGCCATTTTTATATGACTGTAACTATGGTATTACTACCAGGGCAACACAAGGCCAGTGGGTCCTGTGGGCCCGGGCTGTCCATGGCATCCATCAAAGTAGGGCCTAGCAGCCTGGGGCTGTCCCACCACCCCAGCCAGGAGCAGAGCAGGGGGGACCAACAAGACAGACCAATCTCTGGGCATCTGGCACCTCCCTGGGGACAGGCAGAGGCCAGCCAGGACGTTGACTCATCGGTGTGCCAGACCTGACAGGGCCCTAGTCTGTGCAGGGCAGGTTCTGAGCATGGGGCAGATGCAGGTGGACCCCAGGGGAGAGGGCAAAGGACAGTCAGGGCTGGTTGTGCATAAAACTGATGAAGTTAAATGTCATGGCTAATAAGTGAGCTCCCCAGTAATTCCCCAGGCACATTCACACTTATACAGTGCTAAAAACCCAGGTCAGGATCCATAAAGGAACACTCAGCACATATCAAAGGCTTCCACAATAGCATTACTATCTCTAGACTCCCAAGAAACATTTGTAGTGCTGGAGCCACTTCAGCAACAAACCAGGTTTGAGAGAGTAGGTCCCCTGTGCTGGCAGGTCATGCTGCAAAATCAGCATGTCATGCTCATCACAGCCCTGCCGTGACAAAGATCTCTTCCTCTGGTGCTGCCTCTGCAGATGCAGTAAATCATTTTCCTCGGCTGCTGCTTGTGAGAATGAAGCCAAGGAAAGACTTTAAGTTGTTACAGGGGTGACAATTCCTGGCAAAGATGAGTTATAGTACAGTAAAAAGAGCCAAGGAGCTGGTTTATGTGCCATTCTGAACAGTGATGGATATTCTACAGTAAGTTGCATTTAGGAGTTGAAGGAAAAGAAAGCATTTGCCATTTTGTCCTCTTGCTCTTTCTTCATTTGAAACTCTTTCCAAATTATAACTCATTTATAACATGCATGAAGTTTGTATAGGACCTTTGTTCTGTATAGAAAAATCTTACTTTGCATGTATATTTCTTTTTTTCTATATTAGCTATTTGTCATCAGTTGGACGGTATAGTCTTAATTAAAGTCAGACAGTAAGAATGGCACACAGACATAAGTATGAATGGGAAGAGGAGAGAAAATGCAAAAAAATATGAACTTATTTATCCCACTTGGCAGGTAGGAAGCTACAGTGCAGTGATTCTGTGGCTCTGTTTTCAACCATTGGTTTTCTACCAATCACTGCCTCTCTTGAAGATCATCCAAATCAAGTATTCTAACAACCAGCAAATCTCTATTCCTCTTATTTAGGCTTATGCCTCTTATGCCTAGCAGGGCATCTTCCCCTATTTTGATTTAGTATAGACTTAAAAAATGCAGCTGAATCTTGGTTACTTGTAATTCAGTGATGCAAAATAATTTCTTATTTGAAGCAGATTTCTGTTGCCTGAATATAGCAGGGAATTATAAAATCCTTATTTACCTGAAGCTACAAAATTACTTCAGGTTACTTCTAAGTCTAAAATAAGAAACACCTACTAAAATTTAGAATATCAATAATAAAAATACCTAGCAAATTTTTCCCTACTCCTCTGAAGCAAAGTCATAGGACTTAGTTACAGCTACATTCATACTTTGTCACCCACCCACCCACTCTTTGATATGACAAGGGAAAAACTAATGGCTCATATTTAAAAACCTTCTTCTGACTGGTTATTTTTTGGTGCCACCCACCTTACTTTGCACTTAACATCAGGAAGAAGAGTAAATTGACTTTAAAATTTATCCAGCAGAGAGTGAAAAATGTGAGGAAAACTTTTCTAGAGACTTCAGCTCCTTAAAGTAATTTACCTGTCCTTGGAAAAAATGACTGTAAACACTCACTTGGAGATTATATTGCACAGATAAATTACCTTACATCACATGCACCCGGGGTTTTTGTCTGTTATATGTTTGTATATTGTTTTTTCTTTTTTAATAAAATCAATCACTTCTATCTGATTTCAGAAAATTGTATCAACCCACCTGTGCTGTGAAACAGCTGTACAGTCACAGAGAGGAAGAAAAATGATCAGACAATGTTTTAAGCTACATGCTGGCTCACTTAATTACTATTTATATAAAGAAAGAATGTTTGTTTTGTCACAAAAGTCACAACTTTCTCAAGAAAGGTTCTCTATGCTCATTCCTGAACCTTAAAGAAAAAAAGCACAAGTGACAATAAGGCCACAGTAACAATTATTCCCACTAACACATGTCAAAATTTGAGATGCAAACATGGATTTGAGTTTTGCAGTATGAAACTATTTCCAATTTTAAAGATTATTTCCTTTTGAGACTGTTTTAAGTTTTCCTTCTCATCTTCTGTGTTGTGTGATTTAGTATACTACTCATACAGAACTTATCATAATTTATTTAATATTAGTAGGTAATTTTGCTGAAGCCTTAGGTCCCAAGCTGTAAACTTTCACCTAGATATGTTGAACTTTTACCTAGTCAAGTAAAAGATGGTCCAAAGCCAGTTCAATACAGAAGATAAGGAAGCTACATTAATTAACAGAAGTTGCAACCTTAGAGATAAGAAAAAGCCCACCTGAAGACAGTGAAGTGAAGTGACCTAATGAAGAACAGGAAGACCCCAGGCCCTAATATTACTACTGGCCCAAATTGTCACTTGAGGAGTGAGAAATTTAGCTTGTCAAGGTATAATTGCCTGGGGATTTTCTCTTGGAGGCACCCAGCTCTAGTGCCACTAATAAAAAGGACTTTATAGGAGTATCTCTTTTTACTTTATTGTTTCTGCAGAAACCTAGAGTCAAACCCTGTTGTGGTGGCTGGCATGCATAATTTCCATAATATCTGTAAGTAAGAGCATTAGTTGTTGGTTTTCTTTATAGCATTGTCTTAATTTTTAAACTCATTAAGTTAATTTCTAGCCTTCCAATTTACGTTAGTTGAACCCTTCTGAAACTGTGGAGTCACTGGAAGAGGATTAAAGAGAAAGACAGTGGATTTGTGTGGTTTGGTTGTTTTTTGTTTGTTTGGTTGTTTTTTTTTGTTTTGTTTTGGTTTGGGTTTTTTTGTTTGTTTGTTTTAAATTTCCAATTTCTTTATATTCTGATGTAACTGTCCTCCCTTGGGTAGTTGTCTCACAAATATCAGAAAAAGAATTTTCCCTTTTCTTTCCCCTTAAGCTCTCAAGAAATAGAATCTGCAAACCCCAAATAGTTAATAACTTTTTGATGTCTCTTTCAATCATTTTAAAAAACCCTCACTTGTCACTGACAGTTTTGCCACTACTATCAAAGAAGGCAGACTTAACTAGCAATGATTTTTTTTACTCTTTATCCAAAGACAAGTCTTACTTTCTATTTCTTTCTTAGTCTGTGTTGAAAGCACTTTCACCAATTGGGTAGAGAACCCCTAAAGATGTTTATTTAATTCCCTAATTTTGGGAAACTATCTTTACATGTCTTTGTATCATTAGTAAGATAGTTCTGTGACTATGGAATGTCCAATATGTCAAGAACACATGGAACAGAGAAGTTTTTATGACCAAAAGTACCTGAAACTTTCTTACTCTATAGGGAGCAATTGGCACCAATCAGAACAGTACCACCCTCAACCAATATTTTAAAATTTAGGGATCTTCAATAAAATAGTCATCTAGACTAACAAGATAAATAAACTAGTCAATGGAGAGAAGCAGACTCTCCTAGAATTTGACAGATTTCATTTGTTTCAAATGTATTTGTTTTGTTTTGATGAATCATGCTTTGGAACTGTTTATATGAGAGAAAGGCAGACTTTCAAGAGTAGACAAGCAGACCTGTCATTTTCAGAGGATTAACTGTAGATGACATAGAATTTACCTTGATCATTTGAGCAACTCCTTGAAGCTTTTCTCATGCATCCAGAATCATTATAGGGCCAAACATTGTATGTAGAGGCAGATGGACAGGGTGAGGGTTTTTTTCTTTTTTCTTTCCCTTTTCCCTTTTCCCTTTTCCCTTTTCCCTTTTCCCTTTTCCCTTTTCCCTTTTCCCTTTTCCCTTTTCCCT